>JBAMJV010009992.1:0-60000 GCA_037951105.1 Echinarachnius parma | reverse complement strand
GGGGGGGGGTGGGGAGTGGGCACACCTTATAATAATATAGGGGCATGGGGATACTGGGAGACAGTGGGGTAGCCAGGTATTCTCCAAGAGGGGGGCTCCAACATAAGCGCTAGCCACTTTCAGGATGGGATCCACGCGGCATGAGCCCCCGGAAGCTTTTGGAATTTTTATATTCAAGGCCCCGAAATAAAAACTAACAGGCTAACAAGCAAGCAAAAAACAAACGAAACGGGACGGGGGGGGGGGGGGGGGGTCGGGCCAAGGAGCCCCCTCCATCCTCGCTCGCTATGCCACTGCTCGGGAGTAAATAGTTATTATCTATCATGGTCGATTCCCTGAGTAGGCTATCAGCATGAACCTACTACAGGTATCAGCATCTTCGCTTTAATAGAGATAACTATAACTGGGATTGCGCCCTCTCTTAACGACAGTCGGGCGTTGCTTACGCGATATAGACCTGTTCGGATTCCGAAATCAAACTCGCGGTGCCATCTTGTGAACGCCTTGAGCACGTTGCGACATACACACTGACTCGGTGTTAATATGAAGCGCGCACAAACTAGTCTAGTTAGTAGAACTTACGAATGATCGGGCCCCTATATATACTTCCCGACACACGGCTTTCACGCAAATACAGATAAAATATGACCGAATTGTCATTTGATACATTTAAATAGTTTTAAATTACAGTGAATCTTACCCGCATCCAATGATTATATTTAATAGCAAGCATATCGTGGAAATTTGGATGTCATGATAATATGTTTCACACTAAAACGGAGTATATGAATTCCCCTGTTTTTTTTCACGGTGGTGTTATTTAATAATGAATCCGACGGCACAATAAAGTGATCCCGAAATTGATATCCGAGCTTCAAATTCCAAAGTACATGGACATGTAAGAATAGGCCTGAACATTTGAAATGTATTGTCATAATCATCACCACAACAACGCCACCACCACCATTACCAGCACTATCATGATCATGATTGATTGATTGATTGATTGATTTTTATTTTCCGTTATAAAATATACAACAAATTATAAATACAATTTTACATTTTAAACAACGGCTGGATGGGCCATTTCAGGTGTGCCAACATGGCACTCCTGGTCTTCCAAGGGGTCCGGAAGTTAAATAATCATGATCATGATGTTCCTCCTCCTTATCGATCACCACCGCAACCATAACCACCACCAACACTATCTCTATAACCGATCAGCAGCACCACCACCATTGCCATCATCTATCCTATTGATGATCCTCCTCCTCATCGACCACGAATCAACCTCCCAATCGTCAAAACGCCAAACAGGCACATACATGTACACACACACACACACACACACACACACGAACTCACACACACACACACACACACACACACACACACACACACACACACACACAGACACACACACACACACACACACATACACACACACACACACACACACACACACACACACGTAACACTCACACACGCACGCATGTACACACAGTCATGCACACATACACACTCAAACTCATAATATAGTACACACACAATTTTAGTAAATATTTCAGAGGAGAGATACAGTACAAGATTGTTTGTTTTAGTACCAGTCATTTTATTACAACTGACATTTATACAGTATCGGGTGCATGGGTTCGCGTTTGTCAAAAATAAATAATTCTCGACTAAAAGCATTCGAAAGAAATTAGTAGCCTACTTTACGAAATGGAAATTGGCCCCGTGTTTTAGTGTTTTATATAACTCAATTGTTTTGTATCATTGTATATCAAACTATCATTATATTTGAAATATGGCTGCCTTGACTGCCTTACCACCGCTTTGATTGATGGCAACGTTTTTACTTTACCCTTTTATTTGTATTGTTGATTCACAGTTCACACTGATTTATTTGTGATGAATATAAAAAAATCAATACAAAATACAAAATTAATAAGAATCACATTCCTACTTTTTTATGATTTTTAATTATATCATTGTGTCCTGCAAAAATACACAGAAAAAAACGGCCATAATGAAGGACCCTATGAATAATACTTGTTTGTGGTTAGTTCAATGTTTATTTATGTCAACCTCAAATGAAGAATGTTGGTTTTTAATTATCGGATATGTAGGATGTGGTATATGCATAATTAAAGTTAACAAAGCATCGATGCATCAAAACAATGGTTATTGCATTTTACTTGAATAGTATTATTAATTTTAATGTTATGACGCATTCATAGAATGGATAACCAAGGTGTTAGGCCTACTATATGAAAATTGTATGTATCATTATTTATTTATTTATTATGATTATTATTTTTTTTTTTTGGGGGGGGGGGGGGGGGTTAGTAGAACAATTATATGATAACAAAAGACAATATGAAAAAACAAATCGGTTAGAAATCAAAATTTAACATATTCTGGAATTTTGAATCTTTTCTTCTTCTTCTTCTTTTTTTTTTTTGGGGGGGGGGGGGGGGGGCAAATACGAAACAATTAAAAATTTATAATGTAATGACAGTCATTTGAAAAATCAATGCATCTAATAGGTCCTGATCACAAAATTCAATATAAATCAAGATTTGTTTGTTCCTGTTAAAGGTGCACCTGTAAAGTGTCAGATATTGCCCAAAATCATTGTAAGATATGTCCGAATGATGTGTGAAAGTTTCATTGAAAAAGAGTTGCTTTCCTGGTTAAAAAAGCGAAACTTTGCGTCAGCTTTTACAACGAATTACTGTATAACGTGTATGAGGTTTATGACCGTTCATTAACGCTCTAGAGCTGAATGATTATCAATGATAGTTATCATCATACTAAAGGGGCATTTAAAAAATCATCTAACCCCATTTTATTCTTCTCTTACCATAAGCCAAACACGGTAGAAGAGAAATGTGGAAGCTCCAAGTAATTTTCGTGGAGTTAGACACTTTACTGGTTTCACTTTAAGTCTACTGATATTGCAATATAATCTTCGGATATTCCTTTTCTTATTGGGAAATAAAATCATGATAACAAATTAATGCTTAATGTTGTAATTTTGTGCTTCATTTCACTTCTTCTTTAATTAAGGTACATCATAATATAACACACACAAAAAACAACAACGAGAAAGTAACAACATAAGGGTGCATTTTTAGGATACATTTTAGGAACATACACACCATTTATTAAAGGTAATCATTTAAACACTTAAACACCCACAAATGTTTTTGAGGATATTGTATACTAAATTGAAGTAACATTTATTTATCTTTGTTTACACTAGGAATTAAATGCTTTAATTAGATAATGAATGACTATGAACAATTTATGATCGTTCATGGTACCCTACAAGGTGTGCTTTATGACTTTCTGCCTACATTTTTGTATAAATAAATGTAACAAAAAGTGAGAACATGTTCAGCTGTAAATCGCAAGACAGTACATTTTTAGTTATAACCTTTAAAATAAAACAAAAGTGTAGATAAAAGAAACACATGATGTACTGTATAAAGGAACAGTCTATAGTAGCATGTAATATAAAGCCCAACCACACAGAGCCGACTCAAACCGGATCCGACTGGTTTTCAATCAGGCTAGAGTAGGGCCGGATCAGTCAGAGCAGAATTAACTTGTTGCATCGTGCCGACTGACCTCCGACTGGCTACCGATTAGAAAAATCAGAGTCGTGAGGCAACACCATAGAGATGGGCAACACACACTGAGCTGATCCGACTGAAAAAACCAGTCGGATAGGGTCGAGTCGGCTCTGTGCGCGTTGGACTCAAGATCCAACAGATTTTCAATGCACCCTGTATCATAATCACAGTAAGATGGCAGCAGACAGGTTTATAAATGGACACATATTAATTACCATTGCATTGAAAGAAGCATTCGGACAAGGAAACTGTACATTATAGTCTGGTTGTGGCTTTTATTTTAAGTAATACTCAAATCTGCGAGAGTTACTTGGAGTTCTTAGTTATATCGGATTCCAAATGATAGATATTTAATTGTAATGTGATGTAGAATCTAACTGTAACATGGTACATGTACATGCACAGTATAATAGCTAGCATGTGCAATGGTAAATCATTTACAATCTCAAGTACATCTTGAATAGTTATAACATTGAATCTGCTATCTACCCTCTACATTTGTATGTCATTATTTGGTGTTCGATTCTAATATTCATTACTTTTCCTACGTTACTCCTAGCTGTAGCATTTCTAAAGTATGACAATCAAACTAAGAAATTTGACTCACTTGCACCGATACGCATTTCCCTTACTATTAATATGAAAGAAGATATGCATATTATGTATTATTATATATTTCATTTCGTACCTCCTAATAACATCATATCCCATCCAAATGTCATACTGATTCCTGAAATACATGTTCACCGTCTCAAAAATTCTTGAATAAAAATTGCACATTCTATGAAAAAAAACAAAAAAAGATGATTCACAAAATTTGACTGGAAAGCACATGTTACATACTGGGAGAATACTTACATGTATGTATAGGGCTAGATAAACGTATGTATGATATAAAGTGCAAGTACAATTAATACTGAACTAAGTAGCTAAATAGAAATACTTTCATTTTTTTATCAAGATAACTAGAAACTACATTTATTTCTAGAAGTGTAATAAGCTAGGACATAAGATTATCAAGCATTAATATTTACATTAATTTTGTCCCCTTACAGGGGAAAATAAAATTAAACAACACATCTGATGACCAATGCATATATCCCATATTTGCATCTATTCATTTCAAATTGTATCTTTTTTAAAATGTTCACAATTTCATCTAAATTTCAGGAAATCCATTAGTCTTTGACTAACAGTTAAAGGGAAAGTTGAGTTTTGGTATAGAGGGCGCTACACAAAATTAATAAATTTGAAAGGGCATACAATTTTAATGACAGACACTTTATTTGATCAAAATCGGTTCAGTACTATAATGGCTAACTATCCATAAACATAACCATTTGTAATAATTATGGGGGCCCTACAATTATTAGATAATTTTGAACCAGCCGATAAGAACATTTAAAAAATGCTTCCTCTTTTCAAAAAATTACAAAAGAGGTTTTTAAATAGTTGTTGATTATCTCTCTATCTAATTACTATTTCAACAAAACATCACATGCACAATATTTTATTTAAAATGGTTGAAACTGATGAGTGTTTAGAGAGCACCCTCTTGAGTTTTAATATCTCTTTTTTAATGATAACAGGTTTTTTGTAATTTTGTATTCCTTTCGAGCATGGTGGAGTTATAACTATTAGTTTGTAATGTAATGGTGCAGGTTTTGGTTACTAAAATTCAGTTTGACCAAAACTGTACTCTCTTTACCAAAACTCAACTATCCCTTTAAAGTATAGAGAACAGAAAGTTATAATTAAGAAAATAAGCTCCATGAATTTTCCAAAATAAATATGATTTTGACAGATGTTTCATTTTAATTTCCTAATTTCAACTATTTGTTGTCCATTGCTGTGTCCTACGTTTCCCATTGATAAACAGGGCATGGGACAATGCACATCATGAACACAATGCAGACTAACCCATCAAAATACATATGCCCTCATCTGGTCATGAAAGCGCAAATTCACCAAATCCCTAAACTTGAACTGCAAGTACAGAATATCTACATGTACAAGACATCGAGAGCTTACTTTAGCAATAATCACTATTTATGTCATACATTGTATACAGTTTCAGGTGGGGTTTATACTTTTTTCTTTCTCATACCTTTCCCATGTAATTATCAAAAGCAATTTGACTATCTCAAACAAAAGTAAACAGCGCCCTCATCTGGTAAAAAAGGCCATGCACACAATCTTGACCAATGGTGAAATGAGAATGGAAGGTTTTAAATGGATTGTATTTTGAGTGGGGTTTTTAATAAATGTTTCTCTTTCAATCTTCATATTCTCAAGGTGACAATTTTTTTTTTGTTAAAGGTAATCAAGAGTACTAGTTTTTTTCTTAATATTTTGGTGAGTGTTTTGTTTTGGTTTTAAGTCCATGCAAAAATACATTTAGTAAGGTCTTTACGTGATAATGATTCCCATTCCAGTACACATACTTGTGAAATTTGATAATGGCCGGGGTACTTCTTGTGGGTATTTTTTTAGTGAATGTTTGATTGGTTTTAAATCCATGTGCAGGTAAAATTATGCAAATATAAATCTGTTGATATTTCAACAGCATTCACAAAGGTTATACAATATGTTTTTAAAACTTTAATAAGCTAGACCAGGGCCCCGTAACATAAGGATTCACAATTAATTGTACGATTATTGAATTGGTCCTACGATTAATCTTTATGATCAATTGATTGATAGTACGATCAACTGTGAATCATTATGTTACAGGGCCCAGTACTCTTTATTACCTTTAAAGCAGTTAACGGAAATCAAAAAGCCTAAAAAGTACCATGTAGAAATTATACTGAAATTAACAGCATGACGTGTCTTCATCAATAGCGATAAGCCTAGAATATACACATGTATTCTGAGTAGCATTCTAACTTCATGTCATTCCTTTGCTTTGAATATCTATACAATGTTGTGAATATACGCTGACAGCGTTGTGATTACAGCCAAAGTTTAATAGACAGAGTAGATATGCAATTACAAATTCTTCTTTAATATCTACATGAATATATCAAATACAGAATGTACATGTAGGTATTATAATATAAGGACATCATATATGGCAAAAAATGAGGCATGCTATATGTAGTCTTCTGTGTACCAGACCCTGTTTCAAGAAACTTTTGTAATTGTTTTGGGTGTCCAACCATTGTAACTGCCATGGCAATGGCTCCAATGCTCCATGCCGATTGGCTGTTGATCTACATGTACTAGTTGTGCAATAATTGGACATAATTTACATCAAAAAAACAATCAAAAAAGTTTCCTGAACTATTCCCAATGAATGTACAATCAATGTATGTATCTGCCAGCCTTCAGTAACAGAACTTCAAAACAAATTGTATACAAACTTATAACAACTTTGTAAGGATATATTAATTTGTAGTAAACCAAACATGATTATGAATTATCACAATGCAGTTATATAACCGATACAAAAAAAAAATGCAAAAATGCCAACAGAGACGTTTTTAAATACAAAAAGAACCACATACAAAACACAAATAATGGTGAATTTCTAGGTAAATGGCCACTTCCCGTCTACAGACAGCTGTAGCCCATTTCATAAAACACTTGTAATTGTTGTAAGTGTCTAATTATTGTAACTACCATGGCAACAACTGTAATGCTCCATGCTGATTGGCTGATGACCAAATAGTTACAATAATTGACACTTTCAACAATTGCAAGTATTTTATGAAATGGGCTACTGGTCATAACAAGTTGGTCTAATGCCATTCATCTAACTTCAGTTTATCCATATTCACAATGTCTAACATTGACATTTTATACTAAAGCCACGTGGGCTTTGTCCATGTGCCATTTTGTATTAAAGCCACGTGGGCTATTAGCCACTTTATTTAGACTAATCAGCATTTCACATTAATATGTCCAGTTAGGATTAGGGTGATGGCGCAATACTACCCTGAAACCCTTTTCAATGCTCATGATGCAAGACACAAAAAATGGAGCGCAAAACACAATAGACAAACTAGAGGTAGACTAAATGGCTGGAATTCACAAAGGAGGGTTTTTATATAAACCATGGTTTAAATCATAGTTTAAAGATATGAGGCGCAATTTGAAAACTGGAGAACGAATGTACACTAACACTTTTTACTTTTTAACAATGCTGAAGCGACACATTTGTTGAAGACACAAATTTAAGTCTGTAGATGTTCTCAGATGGCCGTATGATCATTAAAAATAATCAAATGTGATTTCCATTTTGACCTCAGTCATGGTTTTAAACAAGAATTTTATTTTTAATACATAAACCTACTTTGTGAGTTCCAGCCCAAGGGATAAGACCAAAGACATTGGCCCGGATTCACAAAGCAGGTTTGTAGGATGTTTGTACAAACCATGGTTTATCCATGGTCTACATCTATGGAGTGCTGCTCGTATACAAGTAAAACTATTTCTAATTTCTAATGATATGACTGTCCGTGCTCGCTAACCAGCAAATTTCACCATGTGAGAAGACAAACATTTATTTGGTGCATTTTGTAAATGTGTACCATCAACATTGTTAACAGGTAAGGAGTTTACATTCTTTCTCCATCAGTTTACAAATGAAACTCCATAGATGTAGACCATGGATAAACCATGGTTTGTACAAACCTCCTACAAACCTCCTTTGTGAATCCGGGCCGATCTGTCTGTAGACCCACAGTTCTATAAACCAATTTCTAATGTCTGGTTATACTACATGTACTCCGTTCCCACAGACATTTCTATGTCACACGTATCTCTCAAATGTCAATCTCTTTTAATTTTGTATGTAACATAATATACACAATAGACAATAACGATAATAATATGAGTATTTATATTGGTCATTCATGGTTGTACCATAATCGTTATATAGCACATGTACATGCACACACGTGGCCGAGTGTCACCTGGTCTAGCGGCTTCCCCCTGCCTTTGAATGCTGTATCAGCCATTGCAACGTGATATCTGTAAACCAAATAAAAAAGAATATAGATAGAGTAAATTCATTGCAAACAAAGGGAAATAAGATTGAGCAGATTGTTACCAAAAAGCAAATAATAAAAGGGTTGGTAGTTTTCAATTTGTATACGGAGCGAGATAGTTTTATTTAAAAACTACATGCACACATCTGCTGGTCTAGAGGCTTCCCCCTGACTTTGAATGCTGTATCAGCCATTGCAAAATGATATCTGTAAACCAAATAAAAAACGAATATAAAGTCACAAACAAAGGAGAGACCACGCAGGCAGAATAGATATTATTCGTAAAGCATCTAACTAAAAGACCAATTAAAATGTTTCTAAGGGAGTGAAAATGTGTAAAATAATATGAATGTCTGTATCAAAAGAGTATCATGGTACTTCTTAAATATGAAGAGCATCAGGGGATACATATTTAGTAGAGAGGATTATTAAAATTGTCAACACCACCACCACCACCACCATCATCATCATCACCATCGCCATCACCACCACCACCACAAACATCACCATCACCATCATCATCAGCAGCAGCAGCATCTGATGTTGTTCTTGTCATCAATGTGGTCAGCATCATTAACAACACCATCATGAACATCACCATCATCATCATCATCATCATCATCATCTTTTTGAGATGATTTCCGTACCAATATTTTCCTTCTCTTTGCACGATATGGAGTAGCAGCAGATCTCCCTATCCTGAATGGCCGACAGGTTCATCCTCTCAATCAGCTCCTTCTCGTCGTACGCCGTTGGAATGTCCCTCTTGTTACCCAGAACCAGCACCTGGAGTAGGAAACAGGAGAAACATACATGTTAATTCACATGAATTATATACAACAAAGAGGAACATGTGTGTATAATTCACATACCAAAGGGAAAGGGGAACATACATGTATAATTAATTTAACAATGAGGAACATACATGTATAAATCACAAAATAGATAACAATGGGGAACAGGTCTGTAAAATTCACATACATTATATAACAATAGTTATTTGATATACAGTAGATAGCTCTACTCACAAGAGTATCATGGCACTTTACATATTAGTATTATAACCCTGATCAATGATCAATGGGTACACACTGCAATCGTTCCTGCACACAAAGTGCACATGTTCACCCCCTAAGGAGTATTCCAGCGAGTTGCCTGTAAGGCACACACAGTGCTAACTTGCCTAGGAACCATATTCCAATCCATTACATACATTAGTTAAATTTTCAACATTTTCATAGGGTGGAATGTCTCTAAAGATTATTACCCAAACCATAACAATAAGAATGAAACAAAGAGAACACATAATTTACATTTTAGCAGTTCACTGTAAATCATATCCACATTCTGTATTTGTTTGGTTAGATAACCTCCATTTATGTTGTAGAGATGTATTAATCTGGAATCATCCCTAACAACATCTAAGCAACACATATTTAAAATGAATTTAAGAAACGCTTCATTACTTGCTTCCATTTTGAAAATACCCCTTATTGATTGTATCCAGCCCTCATACGAAGTAAAATTTACTATATTCCATTTCACAATGAATGTCACATTAATTTTTTAAATTCAAACATATAAAGAAACTGACCAGAAATATAATGTGATTGAAAAAGAGCAAAGAAAATGAGATTCCAACGGGATTCGGGATTTATTTTTTTACACATAAATATTATTTTTGTTGTTTTAAATCCTTAATTATGCTATGAAAAATGTTAAATTTTGTGTAATTGGAATTTTGTTCAATACGTATTACTTTTTGTCATATTTTCTTGATTTTGCATTACTGCGTAGTCTATACAGCATTGTCTTTATTACAAACAGGGTCATAATCTAGTCGCCCTGAAATTGGGATTCCTTGGACCAATAAATATGGTGAATGATGAATCATTAAATAAATGGGCTGTGTGATATTGAGCCCTATATTGAATGGCCGCACTGTTTATCACTGTGTAGATTAACCCTATGAGTGCCAAATTAAACTGCAATAATACATTTGACCCAGTTTTTTTAAAGACAAATTTACACAAATATACATGTATTCATCTACCATGAATAGAACCTTGAGTAAGAAATCAAGTGGATATGGCTAAATACAATTCACTCAGCATTTGCCTATTTTTTGTATTTCAAATATATGTTCAAGATTATCAAGCTTGAGGATGCTGTACACCACATTCATTCATTTCATTTTATTTTGTCCCACAAAAAGGGGAAAATCAACTTAGCAAGTTGCTCTGACAATGGTAAAAAAAAAATCCAGTTTGAACTCGCTAGTTTGTGCACAGTGCATAATACTGAGCCCGTGTGTATTACACATTGTGACCAATGCTTTTGCAAGATGGCACCAGCTACCTTTGATCTACATGAGTATTGTGACAAGAGTGGACCATGGCACTCAGAGGGTTAGTGAAAGACACTCCACTGCACTCTGATGGAATAAGCAACATGATCTTCCAATTACGGCATATGACCCATGGTCATAAATAATCCTGGCCGAAATGATTTAAAAACTCTCTTACTATCGTGCGTGCGTACACTATTGTGTGTAATAATGCAATAGCCTTGCATTACTTGGTACTGAGAGTCAACGTTAACCTGTTGCCCATGAAATGTATTTAGACAAACAATCAGTTTTGGAAATCTCCCCCCAAACTATCTAAATAATCTAAATTACAAAGCTGGGGCATACATGTACATAAAAACTGCTGTGATACATGTGGTAAAATTGTTTGATTTCTTCTATTCATTATATATATTTAATGAAATAAATGTGCAGGAAGCACATAATTGCCCTTGCAGGCCATACGTAATATTATATAGTTGTTAACTGGTGGTGGAGGGAAAAGCACGGAATGTTCTAATCCCGAGGGATTTAAAATGCTATTGAGGGAAGAGTAAATAAGTCCCGAGACGTACTTGTAGTCGAGGGACTTATTTTCTTCACGAAATAGCATTTTAAATTCCCGAGGGGAACATTCCATGATTTTCCCGACAGCAAAGTTAACAACTGTTTTATCATCTGATTGCCATGTAACAGTGCTATGTAATATCCAAAAATATTACATGGCAGCTCATGTACTGTATTTACTACCTTTAAGTCAGGTGATAAATTGTATTGTCCCACACACTCATAGTCACATGGGCTTATGGTATAATACACACCAATCATTTTAATTTTAACTATTGATGGCGAGATTTTTGGCTATAATAACATTTACATAGTAGGAAATTCTTTTACATTGTTAGCATATTAGCAGTACAAGACAATAATGGCAGTTTGCTTGTTTGAAAGCCTATCCCAAAACTGTTGTTCAACTTTGATAGTTGATACACACATGACATGGTTCTTGGAGGCAATGGGTTTAAACCCAAAGTACATACAAACATTGTGTGCAGTACAAGGTGCAATTACACAATTGAGCGATGTCCAGTCATGAACGTGTTAAATTAAACAAACTTGTGTCCTTCCCCATAAAATTGCACTTGAAATAGTACTCCACTGCTTCATCACTTGAGCCCTTTTACAGATGCATGGGCATGGCAGTAATTAGACGACATGCATAATTAGTTATGAGACCTCAAATAGGCATATCAAATACCCTCATTTCCTGTACCAGTACATTTTCAATATAATGTACAATAATGCAGGGCTCGACACTAGCACTTGCCCTGGGCAAGTAAAAATTGATGTCGGGCAATTACAATTAGTCTGGTTTACCGATCGGGCAACTCAATTTTTGGTCAACTACATGTATGAAAGAATAATGTTATTCATTAATTCAAACATATAGAGAAACTGACCAAGAATATACATGTATTGTGATTAAAAGTGAGCAAAGAAAAATGGGATTCCAACGGGATTCGAACCCGAGACCTCCGGATTGCTAGACCGGTGCTCTACCGACTGAGCTATAGAAAACCCTACGACGGCGTTCTTCCCTGAAACCCCTTAATTCATCATTGCTCAAGTAGTCAGAAGCTTTATAAACCTGACATAATAATGTTATTCCTTAAGTGTACGTAAATTTCATCTAGAAGTACAGTAAGGGGCAAGTACATTTTCTGTTTGGGCAAGTGACATTTGAAAAGTTATGATTTTATTTGCCTGAATGGGCCAGTAGAGACAACAGTTAGTGTGGACTGTGGAGGCTTGAAATTATACCAAAAATATGCAAACATTCTCACCGCAGTTCCTAATGATTTGTTTTCTTTCTGTTTCTCAAAAGGCCATGTTCACAACTAAAACTGCAAACACAAGTTTGATTATGTGGGAACTGTGGGAGGTCACTAGTCACTCACTAGTCACATGTACAATGTATGTTTGGATCTCTAAAAATGTGTTTATTTAATGGTAATAATATTTTATGGTGCAGAGTGAGCACTTATGTAGGAAAATGAGATCATAGGAAATCACATTGGCTGCTATAGAGAGGGGGCTACTAACATTGACTCTGTTATAAACTCAAATCTGTTTTGCCAATATTATTCTCATTTCAAAGACTTCATTTTCTGCAATGAATAAACAAATCAGTTACACCAAAGATGGATAATGATATAAAACATCTAAGGAATGTATATATATGCAAACTATTCATAATATAGAACAAAAACATATCGGTACTTGTAAATGAGTAAGAGTAAATAGGCTGGGCCATTTCATGCAAATATTATTGATATTCCATTTTGCATATTTGTTACACAATTGATTGGAATCAATTCCATTTAATTGAAAACTCTCTTCCATGTGATTATATTTCTCATTAATTAGGGCATACTTGGAAGCACACCAGTGGGGAGATCAGACAATGGCGTAGGCTCATTATTAGCAACAGGTTGGGGTGGTGGGAGCATCTGCCCCCTGCACCTCCCCCTAAAATTTGACAGAAACTTAAAAAAAAAAACATTTATAAGGGTACAAATTCTCAAGAAATACACAAGAGTTTGCCACCCCCTACCCTAATAATTCAGGCCCGCCCCCTAATCAGTTTGGTCACGCTACGCCACTTGAGGCAGAGTACTGCCATTGTAAGTGAAGCTTGAAAGAAGAGCAGCCATACTATTATTATACATGCCAAAAGGCAAAGGTAAATGGAGTAGAAAAGGAAAGAAAGATGATAGGATATGAGAGAACGGATAAGGAGAATGCAAACTGATGGTTGCTGGTGCAATACGCTCTTTACATGCAGTAAATTTAATGCTAATTAATGTGGTGTACTTGTAGAAAAATTAATATTCAGAAAATAGCTTAAAAGCCATTGTACGTATATTGCACACCGATGTTGTCGCACCCTAAGGCTGTAGAGTTACAGCTCGCCCAAATTCATGTGAGCATCAATCATACAGGGAACTTTACGCCTTTTCTGCACACATATATCGTTATATATGATTGAAGTATCAAATATCAATTTAAAAAAATTTCTGATAGTTAATGAATATATAATATTATTACAGAGCACTTGTAAAAAATCAATAATTGACAATATTTACCATTCTGAAGGGGATACCATTATAATATGCATTACTCACCCTTTTCCCAGTCAAGAAAAAGGTCCCCCAAAATACAAAAAACAATACCAAAAGCACCTTTAAACCTAAAACAAGTCTTCACACTTACTTTTTTCCTTACTGGCCCGGTCGGGCAAGTAAAATCATAACTTTTCAAATTTTACTTGATAAAAAAGAAAGTTTACTCTCCTGCGTACTTCAAGAGTTCAAGAGATCTAAACCTAAGGAATAACATTATTCTCTCATACTTGACCTATAATTGAGTTGCCTGATCGGGCAACAAGACTAAGCCATTTATGAACTTTTACTTGCCCAGGCAATAGGGCAAGTAGCTAGCTAGTGTCAAGCTCTGCCTAAAAGGTGCTATCACAATCAAAACTAATGAAATGTAAATACTCACTGGTATTCCTTGGAGTTGTGGTTTGTCAAGCAAGTTGTGCAGCTCATTCCGTGATGCTTCCAATTTTTCGTGGTCCGCTGCATCTACCATGTACCTGCACGGAATTAATGAAGAACAGCGTACAGCCATCAACTTTAGATCTACAGGTTAATGTCCTTTCTATCTTGTACAGTCAAATCTGTTATAGTGGCCACACTGTCCATACATGATGTAGTAGCCAACATGCCTATGGCAGCCACTTAAGATGATCCCCTGTAGAGAAAAATGGTGTAAACTATAGAACATGCCTATAGAGGTCACCTGTCTACAGTGGCAACTACTTGTTTCCCTTGGGTGGTCACTATACACAGGTTTAACTGTATGCCTGAAGGGTAATGGCCTTTCCACAACTATATTACAAGTTTTGCAAGCCTCCACACTAACTTGTTTCTGTACTGGCCCGTTCGGGCAAGTAAAATCAATTTTAATTTTACTTGCCCCAATATAAGATCCACTTGCCCTCTTTCTTCTAGATGAGATTTACACCTACATGTATACATAATTACATTATCCTATGTTGACCAAACTAGACCATATTTATGAAATTTCACATGCCTGACATCAATTTTTACTTGCCCCGGGCACCAGGTCAAGTGCTAGTGTCAAGCCCTGAGTTTTGTCTAATCCTATTTGGTCTACAATATTGTTGTGAGTTCAAGCAAAATATATCTGATTATATCGGCAGCTAGTCATGGGATGCTTCCACATTGGATGATAGTCATTGACTACTTCAATGAGCTGTAACTCCATTATTGTATGGAACTGTAGGCTGATTTTATCACCAAGGATTAATTAGATGTGCACTAACTAGACAACACAAAAAAGACTGACAGAGCTACAGTACCTGTAGGAACCTTTGTGGAAGAATCCTGTTCGGTAACTCGCGTTACAAAAAAAAGACATGGAAAAAATTTAGTATTGACCTAGAACGTAAAAAGCACCATCTAAAAGGTAATCCTGGGCAAATATACATGTGCTAATTTGATATTTGTATGTGTCTTATGAGTTAGTATTGAAACAAATTTCCAAACTATTTGGGAAAAAATTATAGGATGCCGAAACATCGGTAACTTGCGTTACGGTAACTCGTGTTACAGTTTGTCTGGAGGTTTTGATTCATTAAAAAATATACTTTAGAGCACTCAAAAGACTGAAATTGTTATCTAAAAAGGTACTGTGATTATCAGTCATCCAATTTGGTGCCTTAAATAATGAAAATACCAGAAAATATTGAAAATATGAAGATTTTCCTGAAATTTGCACAGGGTAGTCCCATGTGTGGAGTTTCATGTATGGTTTCTGTTTCTCCTATAAGGAGACACCTGATAATTGAAAAAATCATGTGAACTGAAAGATATAATTATAGGATCATGATTTATGCAAAAATAATCCAGAAAAAATAAATCAGATTTAAAATAGAGCCAATTGTTTTTTTTTCAGTTCATGTCCATTTTCCCGTGGAAATGCCTGCTATATATCTCGAAAATATCGTCCAACTGACTGAAGACCAACAAAAAAAGGCTAACAGAATGTACTACCTATGGAGCAATAATTGGGCTTATTGTACTCAAATTGTGAAAAGGATGCATTTTCTGTAAAAAAAATTGCAAGTTGTTTGTGATACCTCAAAAATTCACTTGAGGTTCCTGATTTCACAATGACACATCGGGCACTCAGAATCTGGAAAAAGACTCGATACTGGTGATATCGGACATATTGGCGCACTAGACTACAAGCTGGTTTGATGTTTTCCTTATTGTCAAGAATAAATATTCCGACTGAAAAATGGGATTCCAGCTGGATCCCATTGGAATCCCATTTTCTTTGCCCTTTTTCAGTCATAATATTAAATTTCTTGTCAGTTTCTTTATTTGTATATGTTCGAATAAATATTCCAATAAGAGTAGAAAAACTAACATGTACTATAGAAATTCTATTAAGTCCATGCATAATATGCCATGTCGCAGGATGGTCGGACTGATAGTGGGGAGGGGGGGGGGGGGCATGCAAATTATTGGGGGAAACCCCTCTAGGTAATTCTCCATTCTATAAGTATGTCCCTTTACCTTTTTGTTTAAAACTGTCAAGTTATTGGGAGGCATGTGCCCCCACTACCTAAATTACTGCAAGTTTGTTTTTGTTTTTGTCCGATTATTGATGTGTGGGGGGGGGGGGGGGGCATGAGGACCCTATCCCGAGGCCCCTAGCTACGCCACCAAATAATATGCATGACTGGTGCTTGGTGCTCATCCAATTTTCCAGCATTACCAGGTTGCCAATTTTCATAATGGTCATGGATCACTAATCTTTAGTAATTGGAAGAGCTAATTACAAATATATATATTCTTCTCAGAATCCCTAATGGCCAACATAATACGATCTCTCTAGCATCAACGATATGTTGCATGGGTTTTGCCATAGTACGCAATGACCTAGTGTGCTCTAAATCCATATTACGAAGCAAATGTTATTATACACTCATCTCAATGATTCAGCGCGCATGCAGGAAATTACGCAATGACCCAGCTAGTTCACTCTAATTCCGTATGACGATGCACTGTGATGCGCATTGTGTGCGCTTGCCAAGATGATGCATATTTAATCAAAGACGAAAGCCGACTGCCATCTAACATCATTCAAATAGTTAATGAGTTTGTTACTTGGGGGCACAATTCAGAGTAATTTGAAACAATGATTTCCTCAGCCGTGAGCCTTCATTCGGTGACTGTGAATTATCATACCACTTGAATTATTTGTCTTTTAAAAATTATAATAAGTCTTATAACATGTCATGGGAGCTGTGCGAGAAGTTTGACAGAAGTTGACTAGTGGTCTTTTCACTTCCAATATACCAGAGGTTGCGGGGTGCTTAGTCTTTAGTTTCCCTGAACCCATCAAGGACGAGAGCTATTTTACGGCAAAATTGATCATTGTTTTCCTCTACAAATTGGCAACTCCTAATTTTGTTCAACCTTTTAATGACATAAAAATAGGTGGAAAATATTTAGTAATTACAATTTAAGACAAATATGAAGTGACTTTGCCGCAAAGTTGCCAATTTGTATGCCAAAATCTGTTTTAAAATGTTGCCAATTTAAGGATTTTTTCTATATTATAGCGATCTACGCAATAATAAAAATCATTAAAAAATAACTAAAGCAGGTAGAGTAACAAAATAGGGCTCTAAAAATAGAGAAATTATGCTCTTTCTCCTTGTATACATTCTTTAACTTTTTATCTTCTTGCTGAAGTGTAGGACTACCAAACCCACAAATATGTGGGACTCCAACCTTGATGGGTGGCTTTGCCACAGAATGGTTATTGGCTTCTAAATACAAAATGGAAAAATAGTCAAAATAGATGGCAGAACATTTTAACATCCACTGGCATACCAGACATAGCAACAAATAATCAAGGCAAGTTGAGAGTATTTAAGTTAATAGTATATCATAGGTCACAAGTTACTTGAAAAGATTATCTCTAGGACTTCAGGGAAGAAACATTCCTACTTTTGATTTTTTGTTTTGTTGTCTTGTGCAAAAACAATGGGCAAGTGGATGATTATTTTGTCTTTACTTGCAGAATAGTCATTAAAAAAAGGCAAATGGGTCTAGATATGACTAGATATGAAATAAATGAAACCAGAACGTCAATGACGTAGCGCTCATCCAGCATCTCGCAACATCAAATATCGCAAATTTCATGTGGTACACTTTTCAACTGGTCAAAAAAAAAAAAATTTGATGCCCTGGAAGGGACATAAAAAAAATAAAAAAAAATTAGAGTGAAAAAAATATAAATTTGATGCCCCGGAAGGGAGATGGGGAAAAAAAAACAACAAATAAAAAAATAAATAAAATAATTAAAAAATAAATAAATACAAAATTACCATAATTAATTAATGGAGAAAAATGTCAAAATTCTGTGTAGAAGTTTAGTGTACCAAAGTTAGCTCTACCAGATAAAGCAAACCAAATCAAAATCGGTCGAGAAATGAAGGAGAAGAAGCATTTTTTGTGATTTCGAATAAATTTGCATAAATTACCATAGATAATGAATTTCACGATTCTGTGTAGAAGTTTTAAATCCCCCTCCTAGCCCTATCTTATGAAACAATCAGAATCAAAATCGGTTGAAAAATAACGAAGAAGAAGCATTTTGAAAACTGTGGACGGATGGACGGACGGAAGGACGGACGGACGGACAACAGACGCCACGCCATGGCATAAGATCATCGGGCCCTTCGGGCCGGATGAGCTAAAAACACTGACATTTAAACAATTAGACAGATATAATCAGAGATGCCAACCTTCACAAACCAAAAAAAGTATTCTGAGAGGTAAAAAACAGTATTTTGAACCCCAAAAAAGTATTTTCAGAGCTGCCAACTTTTAGAGGCAAAAAACATATTTTTTCGCGAAGCCAATTCGCGCAGCAAAAATACCCTTTAGGCGCACGCAAATATAAAAGTTGGTTCACACCAGCGTTTGTATGAGTTTGTTCGGTTTATTTGTGTTATATAATTATATTTAAAATATGTATCTGGATTATTAGTTTATCAGGGTTCAACGTAAATTTTGTTGCCGTTTTCCGATCGTTTCATAGGGAGTACCAAAAAAAAAAAAAAAAAAAAAAAAGATTTATTTTTAATTTTATTTTTTTTCCAAGAAAACGTATTTAATTAGGGGAAAACGTACTGCCGTATTTTGCGTGAAAAAACGTAACAAATACGGCAAAAACGGAACGGTTGGCATCTCTGTATAATGCTTCAGAAAAGCACCACCTGCGATGTTATACAGATTCAAAGATATTTTAATATCGTGAACATTTTTGTCAAATATTTTGTATGTATTACAAAGTGATACAATACAATTATGTTGCATAATCTGGAATGTCAAAAATTAACTCCTTTTCTTTGGTGGGCCTGTTGGAAAAGTAAAATCAAGACTTACATATCAACTTTTGGTGGCCCAGGTAGTACTGAAAGAACAATTCTGTTGCATTCGGTTGCATGGTCGGCCAAGTAAAATTTGTATTCAATGAAATTCTGGTGGCCAAGGGCAAGTTGGGCTGTGTTACTGGCTTCAAGACCTGAATGTATTGATATTTCAAACTATATATGATTGGACTGTTTTTAAATTTGACCTCTGACAACTGGCCTTAAAGGGGAAGTTTCCCCCAAGTAGTAATGTTGATTGAATGAAAGAAGAGCAATTTTAGATGCCCATTAGTGAAAGTTTGAGCAAATTTGGATTTTCAATTAAAAAGTTATGATTTCGGTAATTTTGTTTGCCGCCCTCTCTAGATGGCAAATTGCCAAAATATGTGATGCCATAGTTAGTAGAACAACCTTCCACTGACTTTGATATATTTTTTTCTTCATTCTTTGTGGATTTCACTGGACCAGTTGAGGAAGTTTTACCTAAAATGCATGCACATTTACCTCTTCTCTAACCTTTTGAGAATAAGAGTAGCTCTAGGGACGATGCTTTTTCATGAAAAGTGAGATTTTGTGAAGTTTTGTTGTACAGTTCCAATGGGAGTTGTTCCTCTGTGACATTACAGATTTGGCAAAGAGCCACTAAGAGGGCAGCAAACATTGAAAAATCATAATTCTTGATTGGATTATCAAAATCTGCTCAAACTTTCGCTATTAGGTATCTAAAATTGTTCCCTTTGGCTTTTCACACAATCTGCTTAAAGGGGAATTAACCCTTATCCTTTTGACTTACTGGATGTGATGAGAGCATATAACTACTATCATTGCTAGTCACTTTTTTCCTCATGAATATTCCTGATTACAAAAATAATCAATATTTTATGGACCACTGTCGTCTGCTTTCAATGCCCATAGGAGGCGGCCATTTCTTCAACTACTCGCGGTGAAATGACGTGGCAGGCGGAGAACACAATAGCATTATCGTAACCCGCTATTGTGTTCTCCGCCTGACACGTCATTTCACCGCGAGAAGTTGAAGAAATGGCCGCCTCCTTTTGGCATTGAAAGCAGACGACAGTGGGCCATAAAATATTGATTATTCTCATTATTGGGAATATTCATGAGGAAATAAGTGACTAGAAATGACCAGAGTTATGCTCTCATCACATCCAGTAAGTCAAAAGGCTAGGAGTTCCTTCCCCTTTAAAAAGCTTGTAGAAACTTCCCCTTTCATACATGTATACAATGTATATGGTGGTGTACTGGTGTCACTTAAGATGTTCACATTGACCGTGTTTATGCATGATTATTTACATCCTCGCAAAAAAAGGGATTAATTAATAATTAATTCTGTTTCGCGAACATAAAACGTTTGTGGGAATGGAAAAAAGGGTAAAAATTCCATGACAATGTTCGCGAAATGAATGGCCATAAGCCATTATTTTCATTTGTTACACCTTTGAATACAAAACTGTGACACCACCGCACTACTAACAAAATACTCACACAATGCAGTTGACTCCTCGACAGTATCTCTCCCACATACTCCTGAAGCGGGGCTGACCTCCAATATCCCAAAGCTGTCAGGGTTAAAAGTTTGAAAACATTATCAAGACTATTTGATCATGTTACATGTATATCAATGGACTGATTTTGCTACAATCTGTATTCTCCATAGACCCAAGCCTGATTATTTTATTTTCGGGACCAGACCTGAACGGGTTAAAGTTAGAGCCCTGTTGAGAAAGTTTTGCACATTAACAATTAACAATGATTGTTAGCGTATCATTGTTTCCTGGGGGATGGAGGGGGTCGAGATTACTTAAGACTTGTACATGATAATTCAGGGCAGTCATGTTTCAGAGTTCCTATCCTTGTATAACTTACACATACTTTAAAAAAACCATTGAAGAACCACATTACGTATGATGCAATATGATGATAATATGTGTAGAAGGGTGACTGTATTATGCAGTTTGGACTCTCATAATTTGTATTGAACATTGCAGTTAAGTGCTGAAGGTTGACCCATTTCAAATGGCAATTTGTCATTTTGTATGCCATATTTCCTCTCCTATCCTGGAAACAACAAAAATTAGAATGGGGTATACATGCTGGCATACAAAGTGGTTCTTCAGTAGGCAGGATTCCTGTAACAAAGACTTAAAATTTCATTTGACATCCATGGAGCCTTAAAGCCGTCTTCCACGATGAGACTAAAAGCTTGCAACAATGTGCGACCAAGATTGCAGGAGACTACATGTAGCTGCAATTAGTCTCATGCGTGCATCCACAATTTTGAACATGTTCAAAACTGTGGAACTGCAATCTCGGCCACTGAAACAGTTTTAGTGCTTGGAACCCAGACCTCTCACATGATGCAACTTTGTTTAATTGCATTGCGAGAAATCAGATGTTGCATCATGTTTTATGTCGTGAAACAGCAAGTGGGAGACCAGCTTAAGATTAAGACGTTACGCTCACTCATACAACCATTTCCTACATGTATGTAGCAGGCAATTGCATCTAGACAGTGCATGGTTGGTGTCCGAATATGGACTAGCTGCCAACAGTACACATATCATGTATGCATTTAACTGTGATCAGCGCCGTCCGTAGGACGGCGCTGTGAAGACGAAACGTTAAAAAATTTGTAGGAAATTTGCCGACGGGTGGTTTCAAGAACTTTCCATCTATTATTATTATTTTTTTTTTAGTTCTAGACATTAATTAAACATTCAACCTACCTTGCTTGCTATTTAAATTGTTGCAAAAGAATGATAACTTAGCTCAAATTGATGATGATGATGATGATGATGACTATTATTTCCTTCGTCTTTGTTCGCTGCATGCAATATCAGGTGACCGAAAACTCGTCGGCAATGCATAGCGCATGCGATCGGTTGATCGGGTACAGGGGCCGGGGGTGCATTGCCGACAAGTTTTTGATCACCTGATATTGCTTGCAGCGAACAAATTCGGATACCATTTTCGTCACTTCTGTAATCTTGCCAGTTTTATAGTAAATTTCAGGATAAATCAAACGAATGGAGCATCAGACGTTTTGCAATTTGGATCATTGATGTCCATGCATAACATAATTCGTAAGTATGAACCGAGATATGTTATTTAAAGTATGATATATATATTTTTTTTATAAGTGTGTTTGCCGTAAAAGCCTATCAAGTGTTACCATCACGGTATACACACCTCAGTATGCCAGGCGCCGTACTACGTACGGCGCCTGGTTAGGTTAGTATGCATTGTCTGTCTAATTCTAAGTACCTTGTGCTACAACTAGGAAATTGTGTATACAGCTTGTAAATGGTCATAAAATACAACCTAGTATTAGTATTATTATGACCATTTACATTGTACATGTAGATGCACTTCAGCTCACCTTTATTGTGACGTTTCCTTTTGTGACTTTCCTCATGTTGAAGCCTACAGTTGGGATCATGTCTTCATTGAACTGGCCAGACTACATGCAGCAAGGGGTAAAGAAAGAAAGGAAACAAATACAAAGAATATAATAAATTGAAATAAGTTTAAGAAGTCTTTAAGAGTGTGTGATACGTACATGTATGGCGCCAGTGTTTACAATGTACATCAAGTATTGTCTATAATTAGTATTAACCAATTGCCAGTAGGGGAGCTGACTCAAAATCGAGGGCGCCCGTGAATTCAAGGGCACCCGTGAATTCACGGGTGAAAATGGGCAAAAACACCCTTGAATTCACGGGTGTCGCTAGTTTTTCGCCGATAGCGCAAGAACGATTCATATTCGCAATTTCTAATTTAGACAGTCGTTTTCAGCACAAAAAAATACGTCAGGTGAGTGAGTTTTAAAAAATTTCATCGTTGCAATTTTTTTTTATGGCCCGATTGTTATTCTATCTCGATCGATTGCAAATTTCAATATCATGATCGGAGTTGCTTCCCGCGCGCGCGCCAGTCTCAGCTGACCTTGCTCGGCAGACCCTTGAAATCGAGGGCTGTTTCTACAGGATATTTGGATCTTAGTTTGTTACCATTTACGATGTCGATGATTGATGTTGTTTCTGTATAGTATTATTTCTGCAAGTTGGGAAAAAAAAAATTGTACGTCGAGCATGGAATGAATGAGCAATGTTACTTTTAGTGTGTAGATCCAAACATTTTTTTTCCCCGTGTGCATTCTCCCGTAACTTGAAATATAATATACGAAGTTCGAAGTGCTAGTGAGATGTGAATGAAAACGTGTTGAGAACATATTTAAAGGGAGAGAAGACTGTAGCCAGAGAACAAACAATATACTGTAGTCATTCTAAGAATCAGATCGCTATTTGAATTTGTGTCGGCCGTTTCTAGCTGAACGCCGATTTTGATAAAACGTTGATTATAATCATATGGAATGGGCTCTTGTAATTTTCCCTCCATTTTATCTTATTTACCTCGCAAATTAATATTTAAATGAAGTGCTTAGAACTCCAAAGTGCAAAACCAGAATCTGTATTTTTTAAAAATAATAAATCATTAATGTACAGACTTACATTTATAGTTATCTAAATTGAGGCCCATCAATTCAACATATTATATTTCAGGCGTCGTTGTCCCTTGTAATAAATTGCCATGCCATTTGTCATAGTTTTTTTTTGTAACGCTGAATGTACAAACGGCGTTCTTGTATAAAAGTGCTGTACTTTGGTCCAAATTTCTCATGATTAATCCATTTTATGATCGTATTTTTTGTTGAAGAATTAATGAAATGCATTTGGTTAAATTTCACGAATTGATATATATATATATACATGTATATGTTTATTAATGCACAAGAACATTGAATTATGCTTTCATCACCTTTCATGTGAAAGAAATGTATATTACACTTTTCAAATTGTCGTCCTCAAAGGGAAATATAATATCCCCATTTCAGTGCCTAAGCCGGGCCCACAGGTTTGTGGTTTGGTAGTCAAGTCTTCAGCAAGAAGATAACAAGTTATAATTATGTATACGAGGAGAAAGAGTTTAAATGTCTCTATTTTTAGAGCTCTTATTTCTTTAGTTCAGTTTCAATGATTTTTATTATTGCGTAAATCGCTATAATTAAAAAAAATCCTTAGATTGGCAACACATTGTGATAATTTTAAAACAGATTTTGGCGTTCAAATTTGCAACTTTGCGGCAAAGTCGCTTCATATTTGTCCTAAATTGTACTTACTAAATATGTTCCCCTTACTTATAATGTCATTAATAGGTCGACAAAATTTAGGAGTTGTCAATTTGTAGAGGAAAATAATGATCAATTTTGCCTTAAAATAGCTCTCGTCCTTGATGGGTTACCAAAAACGGAAATGTTTGGCATATCGAGTACACAATGACATCGCCAGTCAAGCTCAGGTGAAGGCTGGTTTGGTATTGGTTGAATTTTAAATATTGTCACCGCAATGGTGGTAAAATGTAACCAACTGTTTTTTTTGTTTGTTCTTTCCTTTATTATGAAGGCTGATGAAGCAAGAGTAATATATATTATAATTATAATGATCACATACATTCTGTTACGAGACTTTTGTTTCAAAACCGGGACACTAAACAGATTCAGCTTCGGAATTTAATAATAATATTAATACCATTTCGGAGTGTTTAATTTAAATTATTAACACTCGAATTATGTGTTCATCAAATTTAGTAAACATGACTAGTAGTGATGATTACTGATGGCGATGACTAGACGATAATGTTTTCATGCATCACGATAAAAGCGATGATGTATTCATGTAGATGATAATATACTTTTGTAATGATTCTAATTTGAACGATAATTACTTGGTGATTGTTGATATTATTATGATGATGATGATGATGGTCGATGTTGATGTAAAATAATGTAATAATTACCATTTAACTTTAATATAAGTAATGAGGCTATCTTTGTGATCGTATACATACTCGTGTTAATAATAGTTATCATTCTCTTCTACAGCATATGTCCAGATTACTGTTCAATGTGATGATGTTGAAACTATATTGTTATGCTTATAAGTTGAATGTGATATGACGATAATTTGACGGTGATGATTTAGCATGTATGAAATTGATGATGATTTTATAACTACCATGTAACCATGATTAATTTGGTTTTAATTTTTATGAGCATAAGATGGTGAATCGTGAAAAGTTAATTGTGGTAATGTTTTGTGAAGAATTTAACTGTAATATTAAAAATGACGATAATTTTGAATATGTTATGTTATTGGTGATAAAATTGTCGCACGGTGGCAGCAATGTATGACTGATGACTAAAGGCGAGAGACGGGAATGACATCGTGAATGAGAACACAACACGACACGGGAACGTCACAAAATGAAAATATAACCTCAATTTGTCGCCAAGGCTGTGTCTCAGGTAAGTCGGGTAGGTATATTTATATGAAACGTACGCAATAATTATATAATTACATAATACAATAAACTCTTCCGCAATTAAAGTTTGAGCGTTCATCTCTCCTATTATCATTATGACACCCGATTGCCGCTCTAACAAAACCCGATTTTCACAAATTGCCAAGTGGTGAAGTGTGAGGTCATTTTTGACGTCATAAGCATCTTTTTTTTCTTTCTTTTTTAGAATTTTCAAATTTGAACTTCATTTTCCGAAAGAGTATAACAAATAATGTAAATAGAATAGGTATTGGCTGAGATATGCCCAACTAAATTAATTTTACTTCGGTGGGCAATCGGTGTTATAGTGCTCTGGTTCATAACTTTATAAAGTTATGAACCAGAGCACTATGACACTGATTGCCTATTGACAACAAAATAATTTGGATGGGCATATTCAATTGATGTTCGGTATTATTTTGGACATTACTTTTGATACCCTTTTCGGAAAATAGTTCAAATTTGAAAGTTCTAAAAAAAAAAGAATATGTTTATAACGTCATGGCTTCTGTACTCTATAGACCCCTGCTATGACTTGGATAGGTAGTTGAGAAGCACCTTGGACCACCTGTGGGCATTTAAGGTTTCCCTAGGTCTTTGGTAGCTCCTAGTCTATGTATTTTGTATAGTTTTAGACTGCCTCTTAGACATCGTGGAACTCCCGTGACAGGTTTTTTTTTGTAGGGTTACAGCTCGTTATTCTGAAGGCTCGGTTATTCCGAAGGTTCGTTATTCAGAGGGTTTAATTATTTATCCGAAAATAAAATCTGGTTCGTTATTACGAAGGTTCGTTAGTCCGAAAATGAAATAAGGTTCGTTAATCCGGAAATTAAATCGGGGTTATAAGTTTTAATATTAAAATGAAATCGGGTTTGTACTATAATTTCTGACTGGCGTAGCCACGGGAAGGAAGGGAGTCATTACCACCCCCCCCCCCCCCCCCTCCCAACCCTTTATACGACCTGCATAAACTACAAAATTAACTCCATTATTTTCCATGAACCTTACTATGCCACTTATTACAACTACGTCTATGTATATCAAGCAACCCCCTTCCCTCCGTGGCTACGCCAATCAGAAATAAGTATTTTTTTGTTGTTGTATTAATCAAGCCTCGATCCCCTTCCTCTTATCCCGTGGCTACGCCAATCTCAAATTCAAGTTTTGTCTTTTGTTTATTTAATTTAACGCTTGCATTAAGCATGCCCCTCCTCCTTTCCCTCCCTTGGTCACGCCAATCAAACATTGAATTTGTTTATATTATTTGATTAAAGGTAGTGTTGAGTAGTGGTATTTCCCGAAATGCCCCCCCCCCCCCCCCCGATATTTTGTTGTAAGATAATGAAAAACTGACTGTCAAATTCGAAAGGACATACATTTTTAATGACAGAATAAAGTTATTTGATCAAAAACGGCAGAAATATCCATAAATATATTTGTATTCAAAATGTTCTTCACCGACAATCACCGGGCGATATTTAGACTTTAGAAAAATGTCAAGTAACGCTCGATAAATCATAATAGGTTTTTAAAAAGTCTTTGATGATATCTCTATCGAATCATTATTTTAACAAACATTAAATTCACAATTTTGTATGAAAAAAGCCTAAAACCAATGATTTGTTAAAATAGCGCTCTCTTGAGTTGTAACGGCTCTTTTTGAATGATAACGGGGGTTTTACTTATTCGTTTGTAATTGTGTATACTTTTCAAGCATGTTGAAGTTATAACTATTACTTTGTACCGTAATGGTGCAGGTTTTGGTTACTAAAGTTAAGTTTGACGAATACTCACTTATCCCTTTAAGAAAGGCCCCTCCCCTATCCTCTTTCCCACGTTGCTACGCTAATCTGAAATTATATTTCTATTTTCTCTTAATTTAATACAATGCTTGTGGTAAGCACCCCCCCCCCCCCCCCCCCCCTCCCGATTATATATAAGCCATTCTGAAATTACAGTATTATAACAAACCCGATGTCATTTTCGGATTAACGAACCCGATTTCATTTTAGGAATAACGAACCTTTGTAATAACGAACCCTCGGAATAACGAACCTTCGTAATAACAAACCTTCTGAAAAACGATTCTTCGGAATGCAACAAATGTTCAACAAATGTTCGGATTAGCGAACCCTTTTTCATTTTCGGATTAACGAATTTACCCTCAGGTATAGGAAATTTGCATGTTCGGAATAACGAACCTTCGGAATAACAAACCGCACCCTTTTGTAGATCCAAAGACCTATATATGTATTGTGTGCTTGTAGTCACCTCAAAATCATGACACATTTCTTCTTCCAAAGAAAATGATAATACGCAATTGATATTCACGCATGACCGACTTATCATCATTCAGAACAAAATTATATATATTACCCCAATTTTGCATTTTGCAACATTTCACTTTTGACTTTACCACATATTCAGATGGCATATAGCTTGATACAATATTCATAACGAATGTCATATCAATGTAAAGAAGGGGATACAATCTGTCCAATGATTCCAAATTCATGACTGGTGTAATCAAGTAATATATAATGAGATATAAGGTTCCAAATGAACGCTCAAACTTGAATGGTGGAACTTTTTATGAGTCGTTTAGATTATCAGCGAAGTAGACCCGAGACAAATGGACATATTATTTCAAATCGCATTTAGCAATGGCCGCGGAACCGGAGGGTTGAGTGGGCTGCAGCCCCCCCCCCCCCCCCCCATTTGTTGGCTTTAAACAATACAATACATAAACATAAAATAAGAAGTATAATAACGGTTAAAATGTGGCCACCCCCCACCCCCCCCCCCCCCCCCCCCCCCCAACCACACACACGCACTTTCAAATAGACCGCCGGGCGGGGGTGAACATTCGTTACTTTTGTGACCCTCCTCGTATACAGTTACATTCTAAATAGTGGATATTGTTTATAAATATAATATAAGTATGCATGGACTCAATATCTCGTCAATCGCCGACCGTGCACATAGTTCATAAAATGAAAACAATTATCGAAAAAATATCGATTTACTTGGATACTTTTTGTCCAATCACTGTGCGTTTTTCAAGTACGGATTACAGTGCATCAAGAGTCATAGGCCAATCACAAGCTTTGTTTTAAACCGTGCACCTTATCGTCTGATCTTTCTGCTGATGATTCAGATGAAAATTTACTAACTTAACATGTCTTCCAAGGATATAAACGAGGGGGTCACAAAAGTAACGAATTTCCACCCTCGCTTGGCCGGGTCTATGAACAGGGGCCAATGAAAGGTTTTGAAAGTGTGTGTGTGTAGGGAGGGGGGGGGGGGGGGGCTGACCACATTTTAACCATTATTATAGTTCTTATTTTGTTTTAAGCCAAACAAATACATGCACTTTGAGCTACCAAAGACCATACAGGTAACTAGAAAAAAGAATAATGGACTTGGCGTTACTCAACTATACCTATATAGCGAAGTCATTCTGGCGTCCATGGAGAGGCAATTTTGGGGTATCTTTTGAGCGGCAATCGGGTGTGAAAACAGGGGTCTTTTAACTAGGGGCATATTAGGTGTATTCTGAAAACAATTTTAAGTTAAAATGCATTTTATCTACGTCATATCTACGTCACTAAAATATATTTTAGCAAATCTCTATTCCTTAAGTACGTGCAATATTTTAGTGACGTAGATATGACGTAGATACAATAAATCTTATCTTAAAATCTTTTTCAGAATACACCCCTAACCATGAGTGCCCCCCCCCCCCCCCCCCCGGATCTGCTGCCATAAAATCAGTTGTTGTTGGGGAAGGGGGGAGTGTGCAAATTGTAATTTGGGGCTGCCCCCTTAGCTATACACGTCACTGATCACACTTATGATATTTTGTTCTCCTTTCTTACTGCTAAAACTGATGATTTAATCATGCTAAGTGTGATGCTTTTTGGGGTGTATGCTGTATATTATATTTGTTAACAAATCAATATAAACATGCATTACTTACGTTTTTTGAGAGTCGTATCTCCCGATATCGCCTAGCCTTGTCGATGACTAAATATAAGTTCGCCTGCATCTGTCTCTCATATAGCGTCTGTCTCAGCTCCGTCGTGCAGTCATGGCAGGTTTATACTTGTTTTGTTTTTAATACTTTAATTTACACTTGGTATAATAACATTTCGTTTGCTAATTATCTCCAATTGGCTCATAAACAATGTCATTACTTATTTACTCTCATGATACGCATATCATCTTCATCACATGATAGTCATCACCACTTCACCTTCATTTTATTTATCATCATCCGATTATGGTCATCTCCATAGTCCTCCATAAATGATGATATAAATAAAGTTACCCCAGACTTTCTCCTTGATGTGCATTGCCCTTCAAGTTCCAGTGTAATTTATCTCATGTACATCTTTTTTATTATTTGACCGCCGCTAGAATTTTGTTTTGGATTAATTTTCCCCCTTCTCCACACATTTTAATTTCTACATGAATGATGCAGCGACTGTTTTCAGTTGTGTATCTAATTGGTCCCGTTGATCTCATGTAGGATATACCACCAAAAAAAGAACACGAGTATACCTTGTCGGCAAAAGGACAATGCATGTAGAGAATAATACCACCTAATCTCTTTATTCAAGCACATTTATGAGACATCACAAACTTTGGATATAATATATACAAATTGATTGTTCAACTTCAGGGAGAATCGTTTTAATGACGGGATAATCTTGGATGATTGCAGACTCAATTTATGTGTGAAAGCATCTACGCCCATTTAGGGTGCATTTTATTATTATTTTATTCAGAATCAAATACATTTACATCAAAACAAAACAATAAGATACATATTAAGTAAATAAGTAATACATAATAATACTACTGACACAAGTTATAACTTATATGCCGTGAGTTGCACAGCGTCCAGGGTATGAATGTTAGTACCAGACCTTTCTCCCCACTCCCCATTTGACTTATCTCTATAATAAAGTTGGACTTATCTAGTATGGAAAGCCATTTGTAGCTCTGGAATAAAATTCATTCAAAAGCAAAAATGCAAGCATGTTTAATAGACTCTTCATGAATTTTAAATTCAAGAACATGATTATCTTCTTCATAATTAATAGAAAAATATTAATAGTTTGAAACAACATTGTATGCCTTTTAAAATAAGTTTGCACAAACAAAATTCAAAGAATCTAATGGCTTTCCATATATTAGTAGTCCAACTCGGGATTCTTGGGATCTTTGTGAAACACCCCTCAGGTACTGCAGCTAGCAACGGGCTAGCAACATGATATTGATTACTTCTTCAGTATAAATATAGACAATTTATATCATATTCATAAATCAATTAACAATATTTTTGAAATAATATTCTCTATGAAATATAACATAAGGTAAAAATCTAAACTTGAAAATATTATGGAAATAGCGAGAACAATGTGAATGGTTCGATCGACCAGCTCATTTTTTTTTTCCATTAAATTATTTTCACAAATTTGCACATCTCATTTCTTCCACATGCATTTCAGTAGATATCCTAAGTACATGTAATGTACTATACTACTAAATAATGTACTACGAGGCACACACACGAGGGGGTGTAGAGAATAACACGTGCATTGCTTAACATATTTTCCCCAAAACTAAAGGCCAAAGGCCAAGCTGCAGAAATAATACAACAGAAACAGTATCACTCATAAATTGTAGGAAAACAAATATGTATTGAAACATTCCTTCTGAAAACAACCCTCGAATTCACGGGTCTGGCCAGTAGAGCGACCTTGAAGCCGGTCAGTCAGCTGCCGCCCAACTTCGGACTGGCGCGCGCGCGGGAAGCAACTCCGATCGTAATGTTGACATTTGTAATCGATCGAGATAGAATAACAATCGGGCCGTAAAAAAAAAATTGCAACGATGAAATTTTTTTAAAACTCACTCACCTGACGTATTTTTTTGTGCTGAAAACGACTGTCCTAATTAGAAATTGCGAATATGAATCGTTCTTGCGCTATCGGCGAAAAACTAGCGACACCCGTGAATTCAAGGGTGTTTTTGCCCATTTTCACCCGTGAATTCACGGGTGCCCTTGAATTCACGGGCGCCCTCGATTTTGAGTCAGCTCCCCTACTGATTGCAAAACAAATTAACAAACTTTCAAACAATGTTTTCAAATGAACTAGAGTCTAAAACACAGCCATGAAAATAAAGTCACTCTCAGCTTCGCCCACACAAGCACAGTCATCCTGATAATACACACTCCCGTTTAAAATAATATATCAAAATCCTGGCAAAGTGACTTGCGGACATGTCATTGACTTTGTTGAAAATTAACATTTTGTTTCGTAATTGTTGGAACTTGTATGTCACTCAGATCAGCCCGAGTACATTTTTGTTACCAATTACTTTTATATGACTTCTTCGTAAATAAATTAATTGACAATACTGTTAGCTTACATGTGAGAAATGTATAATTTCCTGACCAACTTACCGAAATTACATTTACAAAAGTTGTTTTTCCTGAATACTGCAAACCAACCAAAGTGAGTTCCATTTCTTCTTTCCAGAAGAGACTTTTCAGCCAGTCCAAAAATCTGTTGATAAATGCTAACATTGTGTCTGATGTGATGAAACAGGGAAAACAGAAATTGAAATACAGCTTTTGTGAAATCTAAAATGATACAGCTTTGAAGATTTTCAATATTATTTAGACTTAGAGTCACTCTGCTCAGCTAGCTCAGCAGTATTCTCAAGAGTCTTGTCTCATTCACTTTGTACACAACTCAGGTACGTACAATGCAATGTGTGTAGGTAAATATAGCTGAATGCACAGTACATACAGCGATCGACTCACGAATTATCCCATGACCCCCTTGATTGGTCACTACTATTGAAACAATTTATGGTATAGCAAATTAGGAAGAATATTTTGACTCATTAAAACGCATCAAATATTAATCATCGGCAACTTAGTTATTAGTTTTATTTATTTTTAACCTCATTAAGCCATGATTAAATACATTTAGAACATCAAACCACTCAACCTTGTTCACCAAATTAATCTAGTGGTGGGTCCCCCGTTTTAGTCATATGATCGAGTCACCTGACATATTATTATTATTATGACTTGCGCATCACACACACATAATACACGAGTGGGCATGCATATGACTCGACTGAGGAATGCGAATTGGAAACAAAAACGTTGAAGAGAAGCTAGAAGTCAACTCAAACTTCTTTGGATTCATGAAACCTGTGCAAATCTGACAAGAACGCAAAATGGGAGGAGGTCTTAAATTATACGTCTTGGTAGTTGCGATACTGCTACCAGCTTTGGCATTTGCGGATACTCCCGCCAACTGCACATACGAAGATATCGCGGGGGAATGGGTTTTCGAAATCAGTGGGTATGGCGGAGATAACACATTGGACTGCTCAAAACCAGGTAAATTCAACAGTTGATGATATCACCCTCACTGAGTAAGGTTGCTGCAGTTTGCAACAACTGCGATGAGAAAATCTGCAGTTTAAATTTTAGCTTAGATTAATTTGTTGCACAGAATATGTTCTCATCTTCTGAAGATGACAAAACAGTATAATGACTTGTCTTGTGTCTTGCAGACAGATTAATTTGTTAATAGTAGGGAGAATGACCGAATACCGCAATCACGCATTTGTATCTGCTAACACGCAAAACTTTGCTACAAAAAACCTAGGGTAGAATTCATATTTTTCATTATTTTACCATGAAATTGGTATCCTCTTGCACTTTTTTGCAGCTTAATCCTTCCTTGATCTGGATATGGCATTAGTTGTTCCTAAATCGATGTTTCAACACCCCAAATTCGCGGTAGCGACTGCACTTGAAGACTCCATTTTGCTACACAGTGCATAAATTCTCCTAACTTCCATGCCAGAGTAGGCGTTCGTAAACTCCCTCTAAGTTGAATTTGATGCCATTTTTCGTGTACAGCAGAATCTGATCTTTCGAATGACAATGACACCAAATTCACCTTGCAAATTGATTTTTTTGAAGGATTGTTTTGCTGACATTTTTGCATCGATTTTCGGCACAAAAATTCGACGAAAAATCGTTTAAAACTGGAGGAAGGAATCTGAAAAAGGTATGGAAAAGTAGTATTTTATGAAAGTGTGTTGATTTCTCTACACATTGAAATACATTACTATGGGAGTACTAATAGCGCTAAGCTGCGATCATCCAATGTAAACAAATTGCCCACGTACTGATTTTGATATTTTTGGCCATGTTGAGGCATGCGTTTTCTATTAATAGCGCTGGGGCACGCGCAGAGCATAGTTACCGTCCATCGTCTGAAACTGGCAGAACCAAACTTTGTACCTTCTACCTCTAAAATTGGAATATCTCCACTAATATTGAAGCTAATAAGTTGATTTAAGCACCATTATTTTTCTCACTTTACAAGCTTTCCAATGCTATTAAGTTTGTTGAGGTTCCTTCAAAAAATCCAAATATCACCGAACTCCCTATTGTTAGTAATAATTATATAAGACTTAATATGATGCACCACGAGCCTAAAAAGAACATGTGCTATATAACAGGGTCAACAGGATAATTATTGGTTATCATTGTTTTTATTATATTAAACTTAATTGATTATTTGATATAGTTTAGTTATACATTTGATTTGTTTAAAATTTAAATACTCTGATGTGATGCCATGATGAACTCCAAGGAGACTAATTTTTCTTTTATTTATCTTTCTGATATGTTTTGTTGCAATGCATTCTAATTCTATACTCAGAAAAATTATTATTTATTTTATGACTATAGTGATTTCTCTACTTAGTACAACTACAAGTTATTAATTATATTGGTTAAAAAGTTTTTTTTTTAATTCTCAACCAATATTATTTTATTTGCCACTGCAGGGCAAGTATTAACATACAGGCTGATAGTGAACCTACTCTTTCTTTATGTGGCAGTTGATGCTGATTCCTCTTTTTCTGATTTGTTTGTTTTGATGCATTATATGAATATTATCTATTACTATGGCATTTTTCTACCGACTACTTACACGTTACATGACTTAGAACAAGTTATTTAAAATATTTGTAAGTTGTTTATAAATTCTTTATCGTTTTTTAATTTGCCATTGATCTTTTTGCCACCGCAGGGCCAGTTACATACAAGCTGATGGTGAACCTACTCTTTCCCAACGTGGCCGTTGATGCTGAATATGGCACCAAAGGTTTCTGGACTCTCATCTACAACCAGGGCTTTGAAGTCGTGATCAACAACAGAAAGTATTTTGCTTTCTCGAAGTACACTCAACAGGGAAAGACTGTAAGTTTATGAAACGGGGGAAAAAAACATGACACATCGCCACAAAACAACCAATAACTGAATAAGTCAGAAAAATTATCGTGCTGATTTTCACGTGACAGTAAAGTGAAAGTCATTAAAATAGTATATGATTTCTGACCAAGAAAACCCTCTCAAAATGAGTGACAAAGTTTTCAAATGAGGGAGAAAATTGGCCGCTTCAAAGATCTGCGTCTATTCAAGTGTGTAATCTGATAATTTTTATTTCATGAAAAATCATATTTAAGCATGATTTTTTACCTTCAAATTTTCACACAAGGTAGATTAAGATGCCCTCATTAAGGTTATACCAAATTCACGAATCTCATATTTTAAACTGAATTTGACTATTTCAGGCAATAACAGAGCCACCACTGCTACTTCAGGGTCATTTGTGAATGGCTCCGGGAAAACCAGACTCATGTCGACGCATGTTTTGTAGAAATTGACTTTTAAAGTGTCTCAAACTATAGAATGTTCTGACAGATTCCCAGATTATTCCTAGATCAAATTTTGTCAATTAATAACGAACCTAATTTATTCAATTGCTACATTGTAGTATCAGTCAAAGTAGTGCTGTAACCGATCATCGGATCGGCATGCCGATCACGATCCGATCATACATGATCGGATCGTTTTTGCCGATTTCCGATCATGCAGAAAAAATCGGAAGATCGGATCGGCAAAAAAAAAAAAAAACAACAACATATTTTGGGAATATAAATGAATACCAAAGCAACATATATCCATATTAATAAGCCCAAGGTAATCTTGTATGGGTATGCTTTCATTTAAAACTGATTACCTCTCCTTTTACAAAATGATTCGCGCCGATTTTGAGCTTTATAGTCCCATGTGTTTCTGAAAGGTTACGCCAAATTAATCACATGGGACTAAGCTCAAAATCGGCGTGAGTAATTTTGTAAAAGAAGAGGTAATCAGTTTGAAATGAAAGCATACCCGTACAAGATTACCTTGGGCTTATTAATATGGATATATGTTGCTTTGGTATTCATTTATATTCCCAAATTGTGTTTTTTGGGGATCATTTTCCAAAGAATTTTTTTTTTTTTTTTTTTTTTATAGCCGATCATCCGATCCCGATCATCGATCCGATTTCGAAGATCAATACAATTTTGCCGATCCGATCAAACGATCCGATCATCAAGGTCAGTTACAGCACTAAGTCAAAGCTACTTTTAAATCATCACTATGGGAAAACTGTTGGATTAAATGATATTATTTATTCAGTTTGTTTCAATATCTCTAATCATTCGTATTTTATGTGTCAGTTCATGTTGATTTTTCAAATCTCAATATTCGTTTCTGTACCCCACCCCTAATCCCCAGGTAAAAATGAACTGTTCCGCGACACTGCCTGGTTGGTCACACAACGTGATGGGGTCAGACTGGGCCTGCTACGTGGGAAGGAAGGTTGTGCCAGGACCTGAAAAGGTCCAGACCTTCCAGAAGAACAGGTAATTTAATTAATCAGTGGCCAGCTGCATTTAAATGCACCTCTCATGTTATATGGGTTCCATGAACCTTCCTCAGTGTTCAAAGTTTTCAAATCTTAACTAAAATCCTTTTACCAAAACCTAATTCTCACTAAAAATGAGGACATGACAATACAATCTTTGAGCAAATGTGTCAGTATTTTTATAGTAGAGAAGTATTTCTAATTGTAATGGGAATGCAATGAAATTTAACCTGCCTTTGCTGATGTCCCCATCTGGATCAAGTCTTGCAAGGATGCAATAAGACAATGTTAAAAGTTTCCCTCACTCCATTGCATTGTGAGTGATAAGAATTGAGACTGATAACAAATTTGATTAATGAATGCATGACCTTGTTCTTTAATCATACCAGGACGGCCGATTTGAGCCAGATGATGTACAAGAACGACAAGGAGATGGTTGCCGAGATCAACCGGGTGCAGAAGTCCTGGACGGCCACAGTCTACCCCGAACACGAGCAGTACACGGTGGAAGAGATGAGGAGGAGGGCAGGAGGCAGGAATGGCCCAGGCTTCAGCAGGTATGCCAAGCCTCTACACTAACTTTTTAGTTTTCTACTTGCCCATTTGGGCGAGTGAAATCATACATTTAAAAAATGTTACTTGCCCAAATAGAAGATTTACTTGCCCATAAAAAAAAAAGAAAACACAATGTTATTGTGGTTGGTATTTTGATTTGCTTGGCCAATTTATTTCTGGTTTCTAAATGAGATTTACACTTGAAAGGAATTTAATTTTTCCTCTTAACCCGTTTCTTCCTGGAACCGAGTTAATACGGGCCCCGTGTCACACACTCACACCCGGGAACCGACTATACTCGGTTCCGAAAATACCACACTCATGACACTATTTAATCGTCTAAAAAGCTATATTCTGAATGCAGACATACTGAATTTGTTATATCACTTGAAAGCTAATAAAATAAGCTATCGAAATATCTCAGACTTGTGACGTATCATGAGTTTTACAGCAATTGGTAACTGTATAAAGTATGTAATGTTACTTACAAAGTTGAAATAATTTCGTACAGCGGTGAATGTACGATGTACCAGCCAACATTTAGAGAAATTGCGTTTCGCTTGGACAGGCAGTATTCCCATTACGCGTACAATAATAGTGGCAGCGAAATATTCCGTGCGTGCGCGCCATGCCAAATAGAGATTGTATGTGATTCTGTATGCATAGAGGTGTATATGGCTCTGGTTTTTTTAAAGGTGCCAAAAGGCTTAATGGCACTTTGAGGGCCTGTATTTTTAAAAACATACTGAACTGAAAACTTATTTTTGTATTTTCTTATAGCATCCACCTAGATTGATCTCCCATACCTTAACGAAAATATTTGGACTTCCCTTTATATAGGTCAGATAACCCTAAAGGGCCAATTGTTAACGGAAATTTGTCAACCAAAAATGGGTTCAATTATGTTCAGGTATAAAAAAACACTAACAGATTTTTTTGTTTTTTTATTTGTTGATAATTATGAACGAGTGTGAGTTAAACTTTCAGAAAATTAACGGCGCTTAATATGTAAAGTAATATTTTGACAGTACAATGCCATCAAAATTGGTGTTTCGGACGTTACATCCTCCGTTAACAATTTAACCCCTCATTACCCCTACCAGTATCATAATTTATTGAAATGATATCAGTATGAAAATTGAACTAACAGTTTCCTCATCATATTGCCTAAAAGGGAAATGACTGATTTCTTAAGCCAGCGATTAAAAAAAAAAAAAACATGAAATGCACACATGCTCTCATTTTCCGTTAACAATTTTGTAACGTCCGAAACAATATTTCTTTAGAAATAATTTCTAAAAGGGGGATAACGCAAACAATTATTTATCTCAGTTTTGAAGAGACTTGATGTACCTTCCCATCACAGAAAAAAAAATGCAATAACTTATTGTATTATGATTATATCTTTAAAGTTAACTTTCCGTTAACATTTGTAACGTCCGAAACAAATGTAACGTCCGAAACCAAAAATGTAACTTATAAGCTCATAAGTCACAGGAAAGGGCACATTATATGAATCAATCATCATAATATAAAATAGTATTCATTTTGAAACAAATTTACACATGAATTGGGTAATTAATTGCCAAAACAAATGTTTGAGATCAACCAATGTAAACAAATGTGTTTCGGACGTTACATGGGGTAATTGTTAACACAAAATTGATATTTTAGTGCATTTATTTTCAAAATGATAATATATGGTTATTATTATTCATTTAGATCATGTAAATGAAACATAATCATCAAAATACATGATGCTTTAATAACATTTAGATGCTTAGTCTGCCCCAAATCCACATTTTCACCAATTTTTCATCGATTTTTCTCAGCTAATTTGTAACCACTAAAGATTTACAAGACACTTGATATAGTGAATGATATGACTAATCTACTTGGAACAATAACCTTTCTTTTGTGGAACTGAAACACTACCTGCTGCAACAACTCCTGTATTTTGTTTACCATTTACAGAATATTTTGTATGGTATTGTGAGCTCGTTTCGGACGTTACAAAATGGTGTTAACACACATTTTGATTGCACAAAAAATTCAATTTGGAACATTTAAAAAAGTATTATCTACATTTTTCATGATCTATATGCTTCCTGCTCCAAGCAAAAGTGTTTTGAAAAATAAATTATCAGTTATTTGTCTCTGGGAAGGAACTTTTATTTATAAAATGTGAGGAATTGCTATTTTTGCCCCATAATTGTTCATGTTGTAAAGTACACACAGAACTACATGTATAGTGTATACTGATTTTGTTTTTTTGTATCACATCAAATGCATTATTAGGTTGATTGCCTTTATAATGTTCTATAAGAAACAAATGTTAAGTCTCTGTTTCATTATTCATTTAGTGGAAATATAGACATTTTCATTAACAGAGCCTTTTAGTGGTATACAAAAGTACAGTATAACTATGCTAAATTTACTCAAAGTTGCAAAACATGTTTTTTCATATACTTAAACTTGATAAGAAGAAAATAATCTGCGTTGATCCACATGTTTTACTGACACTAATTAAAATGTTAATCATTTGTATTAAAAAAATCCACATGTTAAAACAAGTTAGTTTTGAAATACTATATGGCATATGCCATGTAAACTATAGGTACAGTACATGTACACCAAGATAATTCCTTATCTTATTCTTAAGGCAATTTCCAGAACATTACTGGTTTATGATCAATTACATTTTTGCGCAAGTCAGCTATGTTTGAAAAATGTAACCATATCTGCTGGAACAAATATATTTTCTTGACCATAACCTTATGTGGTACGTATACAAGTGTACTGTACATGTACATGTGTCATTATAACTTGAATTTGAGGTTTTGCTAATATCATATTGATCAGTAATGCATTTATGACAGTTATTCTAATTTTCAATAATAGTTTGATAATAGTTTGATAAAATTAGTTTGAGCTTCATGTTTTATCAAAATAAGAAAATGGAAAATTCAAATCATATACAATGTCATTGTACAATTTACATACATACAATGTACTTTTATCTTTTGTAAAATGATAAAGGAAACTCTGGAAAGTCACAGCGATCATCCTTTGACTGTATTATTAATAACAGTTTCTAATTGCATGTAATATTTGTACAAAATCTTGGATTTTGTCTATCAATATGGACTTCATTCACTATCCCTTTCGTTGGGAGTTCAATTAATGCACATATTTATGGGTTTTGCTTGCAAAATCGTGCAAACAAAGCGAGTTAAGATATGTTTTGAAGTGATGTTAACACCATGTAACGTCCGAAACAAAATAGGGTATGTCATAACATAATGCAACTTTACTACAATAAATTACAGATCACAATTCTCAAATTGTAGTTATTGTAGTACTAGGTACACAGTACTTCATAATTTCACTAAAACGCTTAAAATTGTCTCTACTTTGGAGATCTGAACATATAATTATATATAAATCAAGTTTACATGTACTGTACTGTACTATAATGTCTATGGTTGATAGAAGACCCCTTTCTGTGCTATGAAGTTAATTTGACCATTTCAAAGAAGAATTTGGATAGATTTACATCTAAACATATATTTTCTGTATTTAAATATTCCAAAATAGCAAAGATTTAAACCACAACTGGTCATAGAAGTGTAAAAAAAGGGTAAATGTTAACAATGTGTAACGTCCGAAACACATACAAGAATCAAATTTGAATTTTGTTTGCAAGTGTCTTGCTCCAATTTTATATCATGTAAATATGTCCTATCATGTATTGTTTACATACAATAAGTTTGAACCAACAACAGTAAAAAAAATTTGCATTACAAAAACTTCAAATTGCAAAATTCAAATTTTAAGGCTATTTTTCACTTTAAAATGACCTAAAAACTAAAATTTAAGAAACAGAAGCCCCGAAAATGGCACACATGATGTCAGAAGCCCACTTTAATTATTTGTATTATTTGTAATGCCATTTGGAATAGTAGGATTTTAGTATGGCAATGTGAAAATATATCATATTTTTCTTTTAAATATAGGAAATCCTAAATGTCCATAGATATTTTGCAGAATTGGGGATAGATTAAGCCCAGATATTTATATTTCACGAAAATATAAGTTGTGTCAATGTTAAAAAAACATGTTTGAAGTTAGTTCACTTAATTTCAATTTTGACCATGTTGGTTGACACATTTGGCATCTTTAAAAAAACCAGTGCCATATACAGCTGCCTAACCGGATCTTCACTTGTGGTATAGAATACATTTCTATACAAGGTTACCGACCTTTTGTGCGTGCACCACCACAACCGAAACAAATCGATTTCTCTGCACGCACACACGGCCGCTGGTCTTTTGTGTGGAGGCCTTGGCTCGTATAAGTGAAAAGAATCTTGTTTTGGGGGTCGATAGATGCGCTTTTATTTTCGGAAGCAACCGGTTAAACAGAAATGCTAGTTCCCCGATCAGTCAACCAAACTAGACTATTTATGACATTTTACTGTCCTGACATCAATTTTACTTGCTCTGGGCAATTGGGCAAGTGCTAGTGTCTAACCCTTGGTATGCAACAGAACATTAAGTTGTTCTGAATTTTCTGACTTAACCTGCACCTGGGCTATACCTTGCAGTGCACCTTTGCCCCCCTTGCACTGTACAAAACCAATGGAATTTTACTGTGAATCTTGGGAGGCACAGTGAAAATTACCTCAATACCATTAATTAAGCGTTGGGTTTAGGGTTTAGGGTTAGGGTTAGCTTTATTGTTAGAAAGTGGAAAATAAGGGTTTGGTCAGAAAATGCAGATCCATGCACCCCCAAACATATACTAGCAGCATGTGAGATTATTAATCCACTTATTACCATGATCATCTCTTGGGGCTAGAGCTTGACTATAAGGCACTGAATTTAAGATAAGCTTGGATAATGCTTAAAGTTGTTAAGTAATGAGCCTGCTTAGCTGCATTCTTTTGATTGCTAGTCTAGTATGCTGAACTTGATGATACGAGCATGAGCATTGAAAACTTTTTTCTAGGATGAAAAAAACATCACAGGACCTTTCTAGCTCATGCAGTTAGTAGAGCATTGGTCTAGCATCTGGAGGTCTCCCGTTCAGCATTCCGGGAAGCCCAATTTTCTTTGCTCATTTTAAATTTATATCATAGTTTTTGGTAAGTTTTCCCTATGCTTGGATTTAAATTGTACTGTCACATTTCGATGCTGGTTATCATTGTAAAATGCCATGTAAATCTACCGAAACAAGAAGAAAAAAATTGCAAATAATTTTTTTTCATAATAGTGCCAATAGATGAGTATCCGTATTTAAACATAAGACAAGGTAATAATGTGTGTCTAAAACTAGGCCGAATCCAGCTCATGTAACGCCAGAAGTGGAGCGCGCAGCTTCGTCACTTCCGGAAGAATTTGACTGGCGAAGCGCGGATGGCCAGAACTTTGTCTCGCCGGTTCGCAACCAAGGCTCATGCGGAAGCTGCTACGCATTTGGCTCCTTGGCGTGTCTGGAGTCCAGGCTTCGTATCGCAACCAATAACAGCGTACAGCTGGTGTTTTCCACCCAAGATGTGGTATCGTGCAGCCAGTATTCTCAAGGTATGAGGGCTTTAGTTTGTCTTTCTTTTTTTTTTTTTTACAAATATTTGCTTGAATCTTTGATTGCATGCATAGTAGAAAAATCTTTTTGAGAAACTTAGAAATAAAAAACAGAATATATGATTAAGACAGTGAGTGAATTTTCTGATTATTTAAAAAAACAGAAATAAATGATTATTAGAAAGGTGTTTATTTTGCATGGATTCGAAAACAATTTAAACACTCTCAAATTTGTCATACAAAGTGGACGTCTTTCCTGTACCACTGCTGAGCTCAGGCACATGAATAGTTGAATGCAACATGATAAATTAATATTAAAATATCACAAGATCAGTGTTTGTTTTATTGCATTGTTTAGAAAGTTTGTAAGATTTTATATTTTCTTTGTCTAATTATTCAAAAGTGGGCTATCCAAACTTGATGTTAGTGATACATTCAATGTAGAAACAGGTCAGATTCATACTAGAAAGTAATGGGAGATAAGTTAATAAATTTTAATATTTTATTATGTGAATAATGCACCCTTCTCTTCCTTGGTTTTTATTCAATATTCAAAGGTTGCCAGGGAGGTTTCCCCTATCTTGTGTCAGGCAAATACGCAGAGGACTTCGGAGTGGTGGAAGACTCTTGCTTCCCCTACGAAGGTACGGACCAAGCTTGCCAGAAAGAGAAGCAAGCCTGCAGGAGATACTACGCCACGGACTACAGCTACGTCGGAGGCTTCTACGGCGGCTGCAACGAGGAGCTCATGAGGCTGCAGCTGGTCAAAAACGGCCCTCTAGCGGTCAGCTTCCAGGTTTACGACGACTTCATGTCCTACCAGGGTGGGATCTACCACCACACCAGCGTCGGAAACGGACACCTTCGCTTCAACCCTTTTAAAATCACCAACCATGTGGTGCTGGTTGTGGGCTATGGAGCTGATGCAACGACGGGGGAGAAGTTCTGGAGCGTCAAGAACAGCTGGGGGGCGGTATGGGGGGAAGGGGGGTACTTCAGGATCCGCAGGGGCAACGATGAGTGTAGCATTGAGAGCATCGCTGTCGAGACCTTCCCTATATTCCCATAAATTTGATCCTCTCAAATGTTGTGAAAACAAGCATGTGCCCCGGCCCTCCCCAATATTTGACAGAAACAGTATATACAATTCATTAATAATTAGTCTGTTCAATGTATGCCACTGATAGCAGGGGGGGGGGGGGGGGGGGGGGACATCATAATCGGTCGGGGCATAGAAATTTGTGCAGCATCCAAGCATGCGCAATTAGTTTTGCTCTTTTATTTGCAGTATGTATGGCGAAGTTGCTATAGCAATTGTACAGTGTGTGCAAACGTTGATGCCTCTCTGTTTTGCGCATGCTAACAAAAATGCCTCTAAAATGACAATGAAGAAAGCAACTACAGCTGTAAAGAAGCACATACAAATGAATGAGAAAATTGGTGTGCCGAGTTTGATGCCCCTCCATTTTACCAATAACAATGAAAGGGTTTTGAAAACGGGACAAGATGAATCTTAGACATTGAGTAATCGCAAAACAAAAACATGTCCATTATACTACAGAATATTCTGAATCAACTGGTATATATGGATCATAAAAATCAATATATTTTTTTTCAAATTGGTGCGTTTAAAATTAGGTGTGCAAACTTTGATGCCCCTGAATTTTGTGAGGTCCCAAAGGATAATAACCCATTCATGACCGACTGATGTTTGTATAACATGCATTCTCCATAGACTCCTGCCTGAGTATTTTCGGGACCAGTCCTGTACGGGTTAAGTTAATAGTATGAATATATTTTCCATGAATCGTATTAAATGGTCTTTCAAATGAATGATATACATGTATATATTACTCTGTTTAGCTCTATAATCAAATAATGTTGCCATGTTTTGTCCTGAAGCTAACATAATTGTATTTCAGCAACCAATTGTCTTTCTTATCATTCTCAATTTCAATTTTGATAATCATGAGATATATGCTAACTATGTTTTTTTTAGAAACTCAACTGTTTGATTACTGATTTCTCAGTATTGATATTTGGAAATTTGTTTGCAGCTAAAATTAATGAGAGAAAGTGTACTACAATGTAGTTTGAATGAATTAGTAAAACAAAATTATAGCGTGTGTTAAAACAAATTCACATGCAACTCGACAGGAATATATTAGATATACTTTTCTACCATGTGAAATGTACGGTAATGTTTTCATCAGTGGACTTTGATCTCATTATGGGGAATATTTAAAGGGGTAGTTCAGTTTTGGTAGAGAGGGCGCTGCACAAGACAATTTTTTGTGAGGTAATGAAAAATTGAGTGTCGAATTTGAAAGAACATGCAATTTGAATGGCAGAATATACTTTATTTGGTCAAAATCGGTTCAGAAATGGCTGAAATATCAATAAATATATCTGATCATAATAAACTTGGGCCCCAAATTTATTCGATTATTTTGTGAAAAAAAAAAAAAAATGCTTACAATTTTCAAAACATTTCAAAAGCATTTACTGTGCAGGTTTTAGTTACTTAGGTTCAGCCTTACCAAAACTGTACTACCCCTTTAAAGGGGTACATCTTAATTATGTGTACTCATCTTGAAGCCGGGTAGTATTTGATCATACATTTCTTTTATTTTGATTTAAATATTTTTAAAGGGGTAAGAAATTTTATGCCCAATAAGAGGCAACCCAATAAGTGGAGACTACTGCAATATTTGTGTCAAATAAAACAAATTAAGTCTTAAGTAGAATAAAAAAAGACATCTTTGAATGCATTTGATGTTTCAGATTTTTCCTTTGTAGTTATAAGTTTGTTTAAAGGTCTAGACAGAAATAGAGAGATAAATAGGATGTGGATGTGGAGAGAAAATGAAAGAGATTGGGGAGTGTGTAGATGGGTTTGTAGAGAGTGTCACATGACTTCCAAGTTGTAGTGATTAATATGAAAGAAATCTGAAGAATCCTAGTCGAGTTGCAAGCTGTCTCAGAATGGTAGGGGGTGGGGGGGGGGGGGGGTGGGGAGTAGACCATAATTTGTCAAAAAAAAACAAGAAAAAACAAGAAAAAACATAAGGGAAAATTTGTGACAGAATAAAGAAATATATTCCGATCATGCTATGCCATTACGGTGTACTCTATTCACCCAAGGCTTTTTAATACCTTTTAATCTACCAAGATTCCATGGTTAGATTCTAAGCTTTCAAGGTTCCCAACTCATCCAGTGTGATATTTTTTTAATCTTGGGGAAAAAAGGATAAAATGCAAGTGTGGGGAAGGAGAAGACAAAAAAAAGAGGTAAGAGTAGAGAAGTGAGGGAAGTGAATATTGTATTGTGATGGGTTTCTGTGTGGTTTGTGTGTATCTAATTTTATGTTTGTATAGTGTGTCTTCTTCTACTGGCGATTTTGCTCGTACCTATGTTAGCAAAAGTTGACCATGACTTTCTTCATTTTCTTTCATCATTTTCCTCCTCCACAGTCCCAGCTTTTCTTTGGTAGACATTCATAGATGTAGTGCCAAGACTATATAACATCCTTCGTTCATAATTTCTTTAAAACTTATAATACAATATGATCTACAGAAATAAAGCTTGATACATTTGTAAAGGTGCTTGCATATTCTAATGCAGAGTTGTTCTTCCATTTCGTTCCTTCTTTACCTCTCTCCACAGACCTTGCACACAGTGGGGTAGCTACAGGGCGGGTGGGTGTCACATGCCCCCCAATAATTTGGAAAAAACAATAGAGAAAACATAAGGGGACATTTTTTGAAAAAACAAAGAAATACAAAAGGTGTGCCCCCCAATAATTTTGCGTGCCCCTCCAATCAGTCCGACCACGCTACGCCACTGCTTGCATGTCTGTAACCAAAACTGCTAACAGCGCCAGGACTTTGCTCCCATAGCCCTCTGACTTGTGTGACGTTGAGGGCCAGGACTTTTGGTTCTCTCATGCTTCTGTAACTTCCTAACCTATAGTTTTTTTTAGTTGATGTGACTCCAAGTTATGTCCTTCTCCGGTCACAGACCTCCCACATCTGTAACCATGGATACGCAAACAGCGCCAGGACGAAATCTTTGCTCCCAGAGCCTTTTGATTGGCATCACATGGAGGGTCATGTAACTGTTTGATGTCACTTGTTTTTCATTCTCTGTCCACAGACCTCGCCCTTCTGTAACCATGGATACTGCCAAGACAGCATCTTTGCTCCCCGAGGCCTTTGACTGGCGTAACGTGGAGAGCCAGGACTTTGTTTCTCTCGTCCTTCGATCTATACTCCCTAATAACCTAGTTTCTTTGGCTGATGTGACTTGAAGTTATATTTTTTTCTCTGTCCACAGACCTCACCCTTCTGTTACCATGGATACTGCCAAGACAGCATCTTTGCTCCCCGAGGCCTTTGACTGGCGTAATGTGGAGGGCCAGGACTTTGTTTCTCCCGTGCGGGACCAGGGACAGTGCGGCAGTTGTTTCTCCTTTACATCGATGGCCATGCTGGAATCCAGGCTGCGCATCGCGACTAACAACACGGTGGAGAAGGTCTTCTCTCCACAGGATGTGGTGGCGTGCAGTCGTTACTCACAAGGTATGATGGGTCATGAAAATGACCTCATTGGGGGGGGGGGGATTATATTATTCAAATAATATATTAAAATATTCAAATAAAGGGACATGCCCCCTACTATTCATTATGTGAAAATGGATACAATTTAAACTACCGATCTTGAGATTGCTTACCTGCCCAAATCAAACATCTTCCAGGGCCTGTGCCCCCTGGTCCCCACCCTGGATGCCCACTCGAATTTAGCTAACTATATATCTTTACTATTTGAGAGTTAACTATGTTTCCTTTTTGAATATGAATCTAACCCTAGGGCTCTGTCCCCTGGACCCTCATTGTGATGCCATTCAGGGTTCCATCAGGGTGCTTCCAAATTTCTAAAAACCGCTCAATCCTAAAGCTTGTGCCCCCTGTATCCCCCCCCCCCCCCCCCCCCCTCCGGTCATAAACTCCCAGCCACACTGCTGGGATGGTCACGTATCATCCCCCCCCCCATGACAAGAAGAAATCAATGCCTCCTCAGGATGTGGTTGCATGTAGCCAGTACCCACAAGGAATGATGGGTAATTTAATTTGTTCATGGATGACCCAAAATGCGATTGAAGGCAGACTACGTGAGAAACAAAGTAAATAAGCAAAAGAAAAAAATGTATGGAATGTCTTCGTGAGCAGGATGTAGTCTCGTTCAGCCAATATTCACAAGGTATTATGGGTAAGGAAATGTTAACCTCAATTGCTATTGATCAAGGGCGTCAATTTCTTCTCGCCATTGGGGGGGATGATTCGTCATTTTGACCATCTCTGGCGAGGAAGCAAAGCGACAACCCAGCAGCGCGCCCCGGTTTTTATGGCTGAGGGGCGGGGGGGGGGGGGGGGGGCGGGACCCTTTTGAATTCAGCGCTTTAGAAATTGGAAGATTATTAAGTGCACATTGCAAGCATCATGTTATGACCTGAGCTTTGTCCAATAATTCATGAACTTTAGCCTGATAGATAGATATATTGCAAGCATTCTGATGGAACCCTGAATAGCATCAGTCATGGAAAACCCACATTGGGAAGCTTATATGGGGGCCCAGGGGGCGGAGCCCCCGGAAGCTTTGGGATTTGTAAAATCCAGATATAAAGATGTTGTAGGTAAATGTAGAGTTAACTATTCTTTAGTTAATTGGCTTTTTAATTAGCGCTTTAGAGATTGGAAGATTATTAACTGCACATTGCAAGCATCATGTTTTGAGCTGAGCTTTGTCCAATAATTATGAACTTTAGCCTGATAGATACATATATTGCAAGCATTCTCATGGAACCCTGAATAGCATCAGTCATGGGATACCCACATTGGGAAGCTTATTAGGGGTCCAGGGGGCGGAGCCCCCGGAAGCTTTGGGATTTTTAATATCCAGATATAAAGATGTATGTAAATATACAGTTAACAATTGGATATTCTTTAGTTAATTGGCTTTTGAATTTGCGCTTTTGAGATTGGAAGATTATTAAGTGTACATTGCAAGCATCCTCATGGAACCCTGATAAGTCAAGGGATACCAACATTGGAAAGCTTATTGGGGGTCCAGGGGGCAAAGCCCCCGGAAGCTTTGGGATTTGTAATATCCAGAAATACAATTAACTATTGAATAGTTAGCTCAATTTTAGTGAGCGAAGCGCAAACGCACAGTGGGCAAGGATTGCCTGAAAATTTGCCAAGAGAGAAGTCCTGAATAAAACTATTTATTGAATACATGGCTGGTACTGGGTCAAAAAACCTTAATGGGGTTTCCAGGGGCGCAGCCCCTGAAAATTTTGGATTTGGGCAGTTTAGCATTATCAAAAAGTGGTTTAAAGAAGACTTGAGTAACAACTTCCGTTCATGAGAGGGGGCAATGCTCCTTAATTTTAATGTTATTATATATTTTTTAACCCCAAATATTGGGGGGGGGGGGGGGGATGATAATACAGGCCATCCCCCCCACCTGAAATATTGGGGGGGGGGGGGGGATATATCCCCCCCCATCCCCCCCGTGATCGACGCCCCTGCTATTGATTCCAGGCTGCGACCAACAACACTGTGCAGAAGATTTTCTCTGCTGGATGTAGTCATGTGCAGCAAGTTCTCACAAGGTGTGATAGATCATGCAGTGTATTATGGGTAACATGATGTATGATGGGAATTTATGCACAATGAAAATGAAGGAAAATAAGGGATTTTTACGGTCAGTTTCCCTGTTTGAAATAAACAATTAATTTATTTCATATATTTATGGTCAGTTTCCTATATGTGCATGTTTGAATTTGTTTCAGGGTGTGATGGTGGATTTGCCTACCTGACGGCTGGCAAGTACGCAGAGGACTTTGGCATCGTGGAAGAGGCCTGCTACCCCTACAAAGGAGTGGATTCTTCCTGCTCCAAGGAGAAACAGGGTTGCCGTCGCTACTACGCAACAGACTATCACTACATCGGTGGCTTCTATGGTGGCTGTAACGACGAGTTAATGCGGGAAGCTCTGGTCAAGAACGGACCAATCGCGGTGGGCTTTGAGGTTTACGATGATTTCTTCAGCTACAAGGGAGGCGTGTACCACCACACGGGGATCAAGAACTCACTGCTGAAATTTGACCCATTCGAGTTGACCGACCATGCCGTGCTGGTGGTGGGGTACGGGCTGGATGCCCCGTCCGGTCAGAAGTTCTGGACCGTGAAGAACAGCTGGGGGGCGACGTGGGGAGAGGAGGGGTACTTCAGAATTCTGAGGGGGTCGGATGAGTGTGCGATTGAGAGCACCGCGATGGAATCCTTCCCCGTCTTCCCTTAATAGAAAATGTTCATGCAATATAATTATTGATAATCAAAGTAGTAATTAATTAGTAGGAAATTGTTTGTATGAAATTGAGTCCAGTGGAACCTCATTATATAAGGAGCTGTGGAAGGTAGTATATAGTACAAGATCTTTATTCAAGTTTTGTTTGTTATATCCAGATATAACGAGATACCTGATACAACAAGGTAATGTTCATAGTCCCATGGTCCTTGTTATTACATGTTTAAAATGTATTGCCCACTTGGTAGAAAATTGTTTGTATAAGCTAAAGCAGCTCATGGCTAATTGACACTCGCACTTGCCCAATGGTCTGGGGCAACTAAACATTCATGTTGGGCCCCAAACATGCATACATTATTATACAACTAACGAATGGGCTTCTTGTGATAGTCAAATCTATTACCGAGGTGGGCTCAAAATGATTATTACCCGAAGCGTAGCTGAGGGTAATAGTCATTTTGAGCCCACCGAGGTAATAGATTGCCTATCACAATCAAGCACATTCGTTAGTTGTTTTATATCACTCATCAATATCAGTGATTGTGTTCAGCTATAGCAAAATAAGTGAAAATCTCTTTAATATTTCATAAAATCGCTTGTAAATTTTGATATAAAAATCAATCGACATTAATGAAGCCAGTATGAGCCTCCAGAACCACGGCGCATCTAATACGCTTAAAGTCATTGTTATTTTGCGCATACAATCACAAAGACGCAAAACTGAGTGCGCACCAACGCGCTGGCAGTTGCGCACATACGCGATGAATGCGTGCTAGCGCTCCCACGGATGTGCTTATTGGCTGTCTTGGCGTTCTTCTTCCTAGGGTGTTAGTTTTTACCAGCAATGTCAATCACGTGACTAGAACGTGTGCGCCATAGAGTACTGCACAAATTTGATCGCGTGTGCATTTTGCTAAAACACATGATCTATGGGACGAACGCGTAACGAACTTTTAGTGTTAGTTTTTGCCATCAATCCCGGTCACGTGATTGCGCCGGGATTGCGCGTGTTGTCCAAAACTATCATTTGTCAAATACAATGGTAAAACAATCTTATGAGTGATATACATTTTTTTATTGCACGATTGGGTGAGTAAGGTTATGATTAATGACCATTATATGTGAGTAAATAATGTTTCCTACATTCTTACATCTCATTCCAAACTGAGCAAGCCAGTTATTCATGTGGTAGAGTGCAAACTAATCTTCTTTCATCCAAATGAATGGAAATATAACATTTGTTACAGATATTTGTGGTGCACTTCTTTGTAGCTGTGCAATCTGAATCCTTGGAGCTTGGACAGTTTTTATATCTATGAAATATTTGTCTGTATAATTATGTCTTGAATATAAAGTCTAGTCTTCATTGTAATTTGTGTTGTTTGCAGATGTTATGGCAGCTTATAATTATATAACCTGGAAAAATCTTTTTTTTGAAGTGATGCATGTTTATCTCTCAGATATAAACATCTAGATTCCACCAAAATATTTGTTATATGCTAGTGTTTTGGCAGCTAATAGCTTGGAAGTAGCTAATGTAAGGTGGTCAAGCATGAACCATGGTTAACTTGCCCTTTGTTTTATGGAGTGCTGCATGTATATCTCTCATTCTCCCGATATTAAGGAAATACATTTTGGCAGATAAAACGATGAAACAGATTCATTTCTTGATTTATTTTTGAGCACCACCAAAGTTAATAAAACTTTGAACTACAACAATATACATGTACACCCAGTTTATAATATTTACAGTGATGCAAGTTACTTAATGTAATAATGAAAAAGCAATTAACTCTCAGGTTATTTTGTTTTCTTCTTAACCTATAAGTCATGGATTTAAAGTGATGCCTGTAAAGTGTCTAACTCCACGAAAAATACTTGGAGCTTCCTCGTTTCCCTTCTGCCGTGTTGTTTAGCTCATGGTAAGAGAAGAATAAAATAGGGTTAGATTTTTTCAAATGTCCCTTTGGTATGAAGATAATTATCATTGAAAATCATTATTTCAAAAGCGTTGATCAACGGTTTTGATAAAAAGTACAATAGTCGTAGCTAAAAACGTCCCGGGATGAAGCACACGTGGGAACATTCCGGAGATTGAACTTTGAACCCAGCGAGCGCAAATTCCATGAATTCTGTACTACGTCTGTAAACATACACGGGTGCGAATATCTCAAACGGTTGATTATTACTGTGACAAATGTATGGCAGACCATCAGTATTCGGTGATAAAATATTAACTCAATATTCGTTTTTTTCACTAGGTAAACAGTGTACGTTTTCTTTCAAACTTTCACAAATCTGTCAATTGTATTTTACAATGATATTGATATAGGATTGAAGTCTCAAATGTCATTTTGTGCAATATCTGACACTTTACAGGTATCACTTTAAATATGCTCTCGTTTTTTAAAAAAGTTTTAAAAAATCACCCTGTTACAGCAGTGTATGTCAAGTCACATTTATTTGGCAAACTTAATAAGGTGTGTGAAAATCATTGTTAAAACACAGTACAATTATGTGTCTACTTGAAATTAATTGTTATTCAATGCTGAATAAGTTCTTGCCTTTGTAATTATGCGCATGTGATTAAAAGATGAATACAATTTCTTTGTTCATATGCCCACCAAAGTACTCAAGACAGTTTTGTATGTATATTTAGTCAAATAAATGGTACTTTTTTTGTCTGAGTTATGTTTATATTATGTTTATAATAACAAGTATGTATTATAAAACAATACATGATGAAAGGGCTGAGGAGGGGAGGGGGGTCTATCATTTTGTTGCAGGAAAGTCCTGTTGTACATAATTTTACAAGCAAGCAACAATTCGTTTTGCTGCAATTATTGGTCTGAAAAGACTTAAAGGTGTTGTAAATGTTGCAAATGGAGGTTATTTGGGTTGTGTTTTTGTTTGAAAATGATTTGATTTCGGTCGAGGATTAATGGCTGGATAATTCTTTTGCAATTTTTCATAAATCTCATCTAAAGTTATTTGGGAATGTTAGCTCCCCACCCCCTTTCCACTCTGTTTCCAATGCATTTCCTTAGTAGTTAATATATACCTAAATAATATATATTTGTGAGTATGGATAACCAAGTATGCAACGTATGCTGTACTTAAAGGGGTAGTTTAGTTTTGGTAAGATTGAACTTAAGTAGCCAAAACCTGCACAGTAACATTATAAACTAATTGTTATAACTCCACCATGCTCGAAAGGTATACAAAAATTACAAACAACTAAGTAAAAAGCCCGTTATCATTCAAAAAGAGCCATTTAAACACAAGAGGGCGCTTTTTAAAAAGGCATTGGTTTCAACCATTTTTCATACAAAATTATGCATGTGATGTTTTATTGATATAATGATTAAATAGAGAGATCATCAACAACTATTTAAGAAATGCTTTTGAAATTTTTTGAAAAAGTGCAAGTATTTAAATTTTTTTCTTCAAAAAATCATCTAATTATTTGGGCCCCAAATAATTATAAGATTGGATATAATTTATTGATATTTTAGCCGTTTCTGGGTCGATTTTTACCAAATAAAGTTTATTCTGCCATTAAAATTGCATGTACTCTCAAATTATACACTTAGTTTTTCATTACCTCACAAAAAAATTGTGACGTGCAGCGCCCTCTCGACCAAAACTAAATTACCCCTTTAACTCAGAAACCTGTATCAATTGTGCCTTTTCATGATAATTACTCCGAATAAAAATTATTTAGTGGAATAAAATACTGACTTATATTTTTCAGAAGATGGATGCTGGTTCTTTGTAAATAACTGAATATAAATTAATCAATTAAATCTGTAATAATGTGAATATATTTGTGTATACTCTTATGAACTTATTGTTTAGTCTGTAAGTTGGCATGCATGAATTGATTTGTACAATTAATGTGTATGTGTGTTTGTGTGTGCGTGTGCGTGTGTGTGTGCGTGTGCATGTGCGTGTGCGTGTGCCTGTGCGTGTGCGTGTGACTGTGTGGCAGTGTGTGTGTATAAATGGATTTAACATCCAGACAGATGTAGGCCCTCAGAAATAATGTTATTTGTGAATTGGAAATGGACACAATGGTTTTGATTTTGAAGAACTCGATAATATATTGTAAACATTATAGAGCGCAGGTTGGGGGATATATGAAAGAACATTTCCGTTAACCCGTTGAGGACGAATTGATTTTGGTATAACCCGCATTCTCCAGCCCGAATATTTTTGGGACCAGTCCTCAACGGGTTAAGGAACATATATCTGCTCTTTTTTTAAAAATGACGTTGAGACATATTTACATTTATTTTATGAAAATGAGTGTGAAATTTTTGGGCACGATATAATAGAATATTTTTATTTGATCGCACATATTGACCAGATAAACACTTCACACATGTTTATATGCGCCCCGTGCACAAACAAGACAACGGGGGTGTCGATCCTGGGGGGGGGGGGGGGGGGGGGGGGGTGAAAATATTTGGGGGCGAACATATCATTTCGCCCCCCAATAATTCCGAAAATGAGGAAGAAAAAATCGAGTGATATAATGCCAAAGAGGGGAAAGACACATTTATCAATAATTAATCTTCAAAATAGCCGTTTTTTAGTTTGAAATGGACTGTAAATCTCTTTTTTTGCTGCGCGCTTCGCGCGCATACAGTTTCTCATATTGCAAGTTTCATTTGGGTTGCGGGAACTCACCTTTTGAAATATGTTGGGCAGCGTAATTTCTCAAACGCACACCTCAAACGATGTTTATTAAACCCTCATCTATAGATAACACACCGTCACAGAAAATAAAATAATCTCGGTACATATGCGCTGAAAGCAAATCAAATCGGAATATCATGTCCCCCCACATTTGAAAAAGGAGCAGATTGTCCCCCTCCCTTTGTCATTATGAATGTTTGGTTCAATCCATACCAGTCCTATATACTTCATATTACGTGAAATTTCTGTCTCAGGTGTGCACCAAATCGCACAAGTTCACGCCCGAAAATACAAAAGCTCCCTACTGTGGGAGGGGGACACCCCCTCCCACACCCTTCCCCGCTCGGTCGCTTCGCTTCCTCGCAATGTCTCTCCTACACTTTTGAGAAATTGTTGACGCCCTTGCTTAGTTTCATGGGAGCCCAATGCCCTAGACTATATCGATGGCTCTATAGTATACATGATCAAGTGGATCCATCAAATATAATAAAACTTCCGGGCATGCCAATGTGGGACTTTTAGCTCTCTCAGTGGTCACTCTGGAAAAAAATTCAAATTTCGCCCCCCCCCCCCCCCAATCTCAAAAACGGATCGACACCCCTGCAAGACAATGTAATAAAGAGCAATATGTCATATTAAGTCATCACTCGTCTTACATTTTCAATAACTAGGCTATAATATGTATAATATACTCTCTTGATAGTATAGCCTACCGGTTAAAACTGTATAGTGACCGCCAAAGGAAAACCGACAGTCACAAAAAAGTGATCACCGCAGACTGGTTACTATAATATAGACAGACTATAATGTTTTCAATGCAAAGGACCGCTTTTGGCCCGGAATCCAGTGGCGTAGACAGGTTCTTACACCTGGGGGGAGGGGGGGGGGGATGAGTTGCCCACAAATTTCGAGACCAAGACAATTGCTTGAAAGTGAGTCCTCTTAGTGGTGGTGGTGGGGGGGGGGGGGGGGGGGGGGATAGAGATGGTCATGATTAGGTGGGCCGAAAGCAGTTATATTTTTAAATATTTTTTTTAGGGGGGGGGGGGCAAAACCTACGGGGGCTCAGGATTTTGTGTGTGTATATTGGGGCTCATGCCCAACCACACTCACAGTGCTGCCAACTTTGAGCCAAATGTGAGAGTGAGACATTGCAAGGATCGAAGCGACCAAGCCCGAGAAGGCGAAGTGACTGAGCGGGGGGAGGGTGTGGGAGAGAGATTTTGCATTTTTGTGCATGCTGGTGCTTACCTAGATAGGAAATTCGGGCGTGAGAGGGGGGTGTCCCCCCTCTCACGCTAGGGAGTTTTTGCATTTTGGGACTTGAAATTGATGGTGCTTACCTAGATAGGAAATTCGGGCTTAACATTGACTGCATCTGGGAAAGCGTGTCATGATTTGATCGACCAGAAATGTTTAATATATTTTCACGAAGAAAACAAATAAATGACACATATGCACCCCAACACAAATATTGAATTTATATTTAGCATCATACACAGTTTCAACACTACCATATATATGCCACATTATGTATGATCCCCCTCCCACGGAGAAGATTTTGCATTTATATACTTAAAATGTTGCAATTTGTTGTACGTCACACAAGCAGCCAAAGCAATGCCAGCCTACACTGGAACTATATACGCCGCGGCCCGGTAGACAGAAAAAAAAACTCACCCCTGACCATACGTAAGTTACACGACAAACTGTGATAATCTGTTCGCGCGCGAAGCACGCAGCACAAATTGAATGTTGATTTGTAAATTACATTTTTAACGTTATAATTAACAAGTCCTAGATTTCTATACAGCTACACAAAAAAAAATATATCCTTCCCTCAAACCTGGAGGGATGATTGTACACGTCATCCCCCCCCCACCTTGTGAGGTAGGGGGGATGCATCCCCCTCATCCCCCCGTTGTCTACGCCCCTGCCGGAATCAGAACACCTTTGAACCACAAAACCGATAGGCCTATATCGAGAATACCGGTATGTTGGGGGTAAACAAATTATATTCCACATACTAAGAATCTTGCTCTGCGATTGGTCAGAAGTTAATCACGTGATGAAATATAGTTTCGCCCATCATTGATGGGAGAAGGAAAGTTCGTTACACTGTGTAGATATATTTTGGGTGAAAGTGCATTGCACTCCCTAGATAGTCGGTAAAAGTGCGTTGCACTGTGTAGATATTCAATTGTTCGCGCGCAAGAACACGTGAGTGTGTGCCTTATTATGATTACGTGAAGATGTATGCGTGGTAAATGTAAATGCTCATGTGTCTGGTTTTTAAAAGTGTGTACAATTTGAGCATGTTGTGTGTGAGTGCGAGTATTATGAGTATTTCAATACACGTTAAATGAATAAATACATAAATGTTCCTTGGTCCACATCACATCATCATCTACAACCACGCACTTTTAGGCATTCTTCCTGAGGGCATCAATGACCTCCTTGAAGAAGCCTTTTGAAAACCCCTCAGAAACCTGCATATTAGCATCTGTTTTTCTCAATTCCTCCTGAAGAACACAACATTGGAAGTGTTTCTTCACCCCTGGGAAGAGATCTTATGATGCCAGGATCTGGAAATAGGGAGGAAGCAGCAATAGCCCCATCCCACAGTCAATGGCTTTTACAGGGTCACTGCTCATGTGAGCAAACACACTGTCCTGGAGCAGGACACGCGACCTCTCGTCAACTTGCATTGCTTCAATTTCCAAGTGATTTTAAATGAACATTGCAACATGCGCGGCCAGTCTAGAACAAAGATAGAATACAACTTACCTGGCTTTGCTTCACTGACCATATATGAGGGTTGCATCATATATAGTATTAGCTAGTCCTAACCATATACTTCCTGCTCCTTCAAGGTCAGGCTATGAACTTATTGAACGCCCCTAGTATGAACTAGACAATTGTTTCATAAACATCTCATTATTTTCATATCAACCCAGGCAGCAAGCCAACGTTGGCCATTTCCCCCCGCAACGTTGGTCAAACTTTGCCGAACAACGTTGGACCATCGATAAAATAACGTCCAACAAGTTTGTCCAACGTCTAACAAGTTGCAAGTTTCTAACGTTGAACCAACTTTGGCATAAAACTTAATTCCGCCGATAAAGTTTTTGATCTGTTCATAGCTGTGTCCAACTAGCTTCAGCGATTCAACGTTGGTACAACAAGTTTTTCAACGTCCAACGATTCGCGTTTCCCACCTATGACCATTATTGACTTGCTACCTGTGAACATACATTATATCATATAAATATGTCATATTTAATATTTTATACGCCTGCAGGAGTGGCAGGAGTTTCGGGGTCGTTTGGGTACCTGTCTATACTACTAAGGTGGGCTGCTAAGGCAGGTTGTGCATTTTGATCGAACTTTCACGATCGAACTATCAGACAAGAGGAGCATGTGTCATATGGGTAATTCCATAAATTCAGGTCTCGCTAGAAAAATACCATCTTCAGTGACATGAGTGCTTTCACTAGATCATAGCTAAGAAATTCTAAGTCCCATGCTCACTTTTACTTTTAAATATTGTTGTGCAGGGGTGTATCTTCATTTAAAAATTGTTTTAATATTTTTATTTTACAAACGGACTTGTATATTTTGATGAAGAAATGCCAAAATTATCACTTTTTGGGCAATATGTTGTGACATTTTTACATCACTGTCAATTTGTTAGATATGCAGCCCCATGGTGTGGTAAAATGGATAACAGAAGGTCATAAATGATAGAAAACAAACCAATTTTGAAAACAATAAGCTGAAATCATACTTCAAACTATTTTTTTTAAATATGAGCGAAATTCTATAAATGGGTTCACTGTGTAAGGTTTGGTGTCCCGAAAAATTGCTTACTAAGGAACCTTTACTTTTGAGTGTAGAATCCATATCAAGCAACAGTGTATCTATTTTTTTGGTCATTTCTAGTAGCATTTACATAGTTTTAAAGTTTTAGACAGAAATAGGTGGTGAAAATATATAAAATCTGAAAACTATGGCCATTCTTAATTTTTCCAGATGACCTTGGTGTCCCATCAAATATTACGTCGGTGATATATTGATGATTAATTTTCAGATGTTATCACATGTTATTTGTTGTTAATTTTACTGATTTGTTTCTGAATTGTGGTTTCTTCACATACATGAATAAAAATTGACAGCTTTCCATCAAATTTTAGAAAAAAATCAAGAATTAAGATTTGGTGTCCCACTTACACGAGGGAACCGCCAGGAATCATTTTCCTGGCCAAAAATTAGGGTTTAGTACAAGTTTGATTAATTTAGTGGATTTTTTGCTTGCAACATGATCAATTTTTATGAAAAGAACATAAAATGAGCAAAAAACATGTTTTAGGATGCTCAAATGTAAGATTTTGCATTTTGGTGTCCCACTTACACGAGGAACCGAATTTTTTCCCCGTAAACCACTCTATTTGGAGGTAACCCGCTGTAATTTTTATTCAGAATATTTATTTTTTCACCATTTATATGAAACTTAGTCAATATGCAATTTTCAGAAAGTAATGTTCAACATAAAGTTGATTTACTGATTTTAGGGTCAGAATACACATGTCACAAACTGGTTTTCCTTATTTATGGAATCACCCATTATACATGAGGCACCAAACTTTTTACCGTTTACTCTTGATAGATATAAAATATTCTTATCAGTCGACAACCTTGAATAATCGGTGTTGTAAATTCAACACCCCAAAAATAAAAACCGGTGAAAATAACAAGCAAAGGTTATCAATCGAGTGCTAGTCTTCTATTTCTTTATAATAATTTAGGCGAAGTATCAAGATTTTTTTTAAATCTACCATATGGCATTTTCATGCACTTACACTATATTGACACGGGGATAGCGATCAAATAGAAATGATGAGGATGTATAAAAGACGACAAGGGTCCTTCCATTTCCAGGTGACGGTGATGGATACAATTGATTATGATGTGGACAACGACCTACTAAGGTATGATTAGCTCATATTTCTCTATAATATTTTCAGCCACGTATCAA
>JBAMJV010009991.1:0-37230 GCA_037951105.1 Echinarachnius parma | reverse complement strand
GCAATTAAGCGAGAAGATTTTTCAGTTTGATAGGTATGTATGTACATAATTCGATGATTAATACGGTTAAACTTTATTGAACACATATTGATTAATATGAGAACCGATTTTATGTTGTTAACATGAATTGAAGTACATGCGCAGTGTTTGACGTCATAAAACACTTTCGTCAAGCACTTGCATGTAGTAAATAAATACATTACATAGAAGGAGTCGGAACTTTGAATTTTGGAGTCTTTATAGACCCCCTAATTCTAGGCCAATAAAATATGCAATTATCTGACTTGTTGCAAAGTCCAGTGTTTATTAATACTTCTTATATTAGTTTAATCGTGTTTATTGACAAACAGTATATGGGCCTTTCTAACCACAATCCCTGCTCTTAAAGGGGTAGTCCGGGCGTGATAAAACCATTCGTTATTTGAATAAGCAGAATAAGAGGCATAATTGGTGAAAATTTGATCAAAATCGGACAAGAAACACGGGAGTTATACCTATTTGAACATCATGTAGTAATGAGCGATCGTTTCAAAATTGCCGCCATATGCAACATCATTGACGAGCAACTCGCCATGCCTTTAGTACATGAAAATACACTTATTTCTCATTTTCGTTGCTAAAAATTATTTTTTCTCTGCTTGTTTTCACGAATTCATAGAATAATATCGATGGGTCAACCTCTTTGGAATTTGTAAGCTCATAAATTTGCTTTGTTATTAAGAAAATTTTTTTAAATTTCCATGTAGAAGTCAAAATGGCTGCAGCTCGCAAGTGACGTCACGATCGATAGCAATTGCGAACGATACTAAAAATCGGAGCAAAGTTCATCCTGTCATTACTTTTTTATTGCTCTACCGTTTTGGCTCAGATTTTCGATCATCATTCTTCATATTAACTTCATTTTATAGCAAACATCACATTTCTGGGGTGGAATTCCCCTTTAAGATTTTCTCCTCCACATTTTCTCAGAAATTATATCATACAAAAATCGTGTGCATCTAGTTTCTTAATTGTTACTTTAATTATTACGTATTATAATGTATTTCAAAAGGTGTTGTCTCTTATGTTAAATAACAATATGTTTTTGCATTGATTGAAACAAAATAATAATCACGTTGTATTGTGTTATGTTTGTTTTGAAAACCTATTTTAATTTTTTTTTATTCAAATCATGATATTTTTTATCTACAATTTGGCTTCAGGGCAAAACATATCACTGTACATGCAGTTTTGTATTTTATTGCGAAGGGAGGTCTTGCATGGTGTCATTATTTGTTACTTTAAAGGGATCTAGTAACTTTGTTGACATGTGCAAAAAGTGATGAATGGTTGATGCAATGTATATTATTGTTATCTCATATGTCCACAGGGTATTGTGTGAAAATTTCAAGTCAAATGGACATTGCATGGCCAAGTTATGAGCAAGAATGCAAAGTGATATTCAATAACTCACTGCACTCACTTTGTACACAGAAGAAAAACTCGCCCGGAGTTTTTCTTATCTGAATACTTCGATCGTACATATCTTTAAAACGAAAGGGAAATTTGAAAAACCGAAACCTGTCCCGTGATTTTATTGTTAATACGAATACAACAAGGTATGAGGGAACCGCTAGAATGAAATATTTATTTTGAGGATTTGGACAATGTTACTAAGTCCCTTTAATCATTATATGTAATATAATGTATTTCAAAAGGTTTTATCAGTTGTTAAAGAATTATATGTTTTTGCATTGATGGAAAGAAATTTGAATCACGTTGTATTGTGTTCTGTTTGTTTTAGAAGTATATTTTGTTTTTATTTAAATCATAATATTTGTTTATTTTGTTATAATCTACAATTTGGCTTAAAGTGATACCTGTAAAGTGTCAGATATTGCACAAAATGACATTTGAGACTTCAATCCTACATCAATATCATTGTAAAATACAATTGAAAGATTTGTGAAAGTTTGAAAGAAAACGAACACTGTTTACCTAGTGAAAAAAACGAATATTGAGTTCATATTTTATCACCGAATACTGATGGCCTGTCGTACATTTGTTGCAGTAATAATCATCCGTTTGAGATATCCGCACCCGTGTATGTTTACAGACGTAGTACAGAATTCATGGAATTTGCGCTCGCTCGGCTCAAAGTTCAATCGGGTCCAGAATGTTCCCACGCTCGCTGGCCGGACATGTTCAGCTAGGACAATTGTACTTTTTATCAAAAGCGTTGATCAACGCTTTTCAAATAATGATTTTCAATGATAATTATCTTCATACTAAAGAGACATTTGAAAAATCCAACCCTGTTTTATTCTTCTCTTACCATAAGCTAAACAACACGGTAGAAGAGAAACGAGTAAGCTCCAAGTAATTTTTGTGGATTTGGACACTTTACAGGTATGACTTTAAGGGCAAAACATATCACTGTACATTCAGTATTGTCTTTTATTGCGAAGGAAGCTCATGCATGGTGGCATATTTTTGAACTTCCCTAAGGCCTTCGACACAATTACTCACGATAATTCACCTCATAAACTTTCGCATTATGCTGATAAAGGGATAGTTGAGTTCTGGTAAGGAGAGTACAGTTTTGGTGAAACTGAATTTTAGTAACCAAAACCTGCATCATTACATTACAAACTAATAGTTATAACTAGAAAGGAAAACAAAATTACAAATGACGTATTAAGATCATGTTATCATTAAAAAAGAGCCGTTAAAACGTAAGAGGGCGCTCTCTAAACACTCATCGGTTTCAACCATTTTTAATAAAATATTGTGCATGTAATGTTTTGTTGAAATAGTGATTAGATAGAGAAATAACCAACAACTATTTAAATACCTATTTTGTAACTTTTTGAAAAGAGGAAACATTTTTTTTGAATTTTTAACGGCTGGTTCAAAATTCTCTAATAAACCTGGGGCCCCAGCTTTATTACATATTGTTATATTTATGGATATTTAAGCCGTCTCTGAACCTATTTTGATCAAACAAAGATGATTTTATTATTTAAATATTATGTTCTTTCAAATTTTACACTCAGTTTTTTCATTACCTCAGTAGTCTAGCGCCCTCTCTACGTACCAAAACTCAACTATCCCTTTAAAGGGGTAGTTTAGTTTTGGTAGAGAGGGCGCTGCACATCGCAATTTTGTTGTGAGGTAATGAAAAACTGAGTGTCGAATTTGAGAGAACATGCAATTTTAATGGCAGAATAAACTTTATTTGGTCAAAATCGACCCAGAAACGGCTGAAATATCAATAAATATATCTGATCTTATAACTATTTGGGGCCCAAATAATTAGATGATTTTTTGAAAAAATTAAAAAAATGCTTGCACTTTTTCAAAAATTTTCAAAAGCGTTTTTTAAACGGTTTGTTGATGATCTCGCTATTTAATCATTATATCAACGAAAACAGCACATGCATAATTTTGGTAGAAAATGGTTGAAACTAATGCCTTTTAAAAAAGCGCCCTCTTGTGTTTTAATGGCTCTTTTTGAATGATAACAGGCGTTTTACTTGGTCGTTTGTTATTTTGTATACCTTTCGAGCATGGTGGAGTTATAACTATTAGTTTATAATGTTACTGTGCAGGTTTTGGCTACTAAAGTTCATCCTTACCAAAACTAAACTACCCCTTTAAGTACGTTGGATGGCCGTGGAGTGCATATCTTTCTGAATGCAAACAGCACATTATCTAAAAGACAGTTATTCTGCTCTTCATTATATAAATTGTGGTATTCCACAAGGTAGGGTAGCAAAACAGGTAAATGATTTGTTTTTATTTCAATATAAATAATAGTATGTTGCCATTTGTGTGTAAAATTGAATTTAAAAACATTGCTCATTTCATGATTACCCATACAATACAATGCAATACAATACAATACTACTTCTTATATAGCGCTAAATACAAACATTTTTCATAGCGCTTTACATTTAGGGAATTAAATACATTATAATACATTAAATACATGAAATACAACTGAATACATAACACAAAAATAAACATGCCAATATGCATAAAAGATTGCTGCATATTTACTTATCAAACAAGTGGGTCTTAAGTAGTTTTTTAAAGGAATCTAATGAGGGTGCTAGTCGGATAGAGAGAGGGAGATCATTCCACATACGTGGAGCATACATACAAAATGAGTTGTCGCCGGATTTAGAATGGGATCTAGGAATTTGGAGCATTGTAATGTCGGAGTTTGAGCGAAGACCAGGTCTAGAATTACGAATGATAGGAGAGAGCGAAGATAGCTAGGGGTGTTATTTTGAAGGCATTTATTTATTTATTTATTTATTTATTGAACATATTTATACAGGATAACATGGTCAGTATATATACACTGTTTTAAAACATGGTCCTGTGTATACAAATACATGCATATATATACATTTTGACATAAAAAAACAGTATCAATCATCAATTTAAAGTCGCAAAAACCACAGCTGCTAGGGTAATGACATATATTTAATTACAAAAATAAAAATACATTTATTTAAAACTATCAAAAAATGGCCACAAACGCGTTCCAACGAATATACCCATATACATACATGTTCCACAAAGCACGTCATCCAAAGCACACCAGACCATAGTGCACTCACTAAAACAGACACTATACACGTACACACAGGGGCACAATACAATCGTTCACATCAATGCATTCTATCACCACACAATCAACACCTCCTGACACACCCACCACACACCCATCATACTCCCACAAGACAATCAGCCCATGCATCGTGGTACACATGTTTATATAATGGGAACTGGAACGTTCAATACTGCCAATACAATAATTGAATATTACCAAATATATCAAACTCCAAAAAAAGTCCACCTGAGCAGCTGTAGGTGTATATGAATACCAAAATATAATAAAATATACATATAGCATGGTGCACAATAAATTACGAAGTACAGAAATACATAACATACTGACTAATTGCATCCAAATAAATAGCACAGGGGGAAGTTGACCTCAAAAAAGGCGACGCTTATAGTGAACTTTAAACAAATTGAGTGAAGGAAGATTTTGTTGTTCAATTAATAAATCATTCCATGTATTTGCTCCAGAATATTTGAATGACTGTTTGAATAATTCAATTTGGGGTTTCGGTATTACAACGTTTAATGAATCAGCGTTACGTGTATTAAAGCCGTGACGATCAAAGTACATTTCAATTTCATTACATAATCTTTCTGGCGCGTCACCATGAATACATTTATACATCAGAACATTTCAAAAATAATCTCTACGTGTTTCAAAACTTTGCCATTTCAAATTTTTTATCAATTCATTACTATCAACTTCCATGGGGTTAAATTTCTTAGATACTATCCGTGCAGCTCTTTTTTGTAAACGATAAATTAAATCTCTATTTTTTACAGAACAATTTCCCCATACGGAACATGCATAATCTATACATGGTAATATTGTCGTTTTATAAAGAACATTTAAAATTTGTGTATCGAATGAATGTACTTAATCTTCTCAAAGAAAATAACATATATGAGAGTTACAAATGGTTACAATTTTGAACAATACACGTTTACTGATGGGGAGCCAATGTAATTCATTTAACAGAGGGGTAACATGTTCGTATTTCTTAACCTTAAACATTAGTTTTGCTGCACGGTTTTGTACTCGCTGAAGACGTTGCATGTCGCTTGATCGGATACCATGTAGGAGTGAGTTGGCGTAATCGAGTTTGGATGAAATTAGGGCTCGGGTAGCATGCTCACATGCTTGTTGGGTGATATATGGTCATCAACTAGACTTTCGGGAGAAATTAATTACCTTAGCTCAAAATACTTTCATATATGAAATAAGCAAAATAGAATTCAGTATTTAGTAACTATTCCTTCAATTTCAATTCGCGTTTTCGTTTATTCAACACATAATCAAAAACAAATAAATACAAGCAAATATATACACAATAATACATTACTTGAAAGTGTTTGGTACCAGAAGGAGCGCTTAGCCTTATGATTATAGATTTATGAAAGGCTGAAGTTCGAGTACAAGGTAAATAACGAATTTTTTTTTTACTACATTATATAGAGGAACTTGGAAATATCGTTTATTAGGGGCGTTCCATGCCCTGATTTTTCACAAGTCGGCGTGAACGTCAGAATGATAAGATACACGGGAATAGTACCAATATAAACCACCGTAAAAACTGATAAACACGCCAGAGAATAAAGACCAAATCACAATGGCCGGCCGGGGGAATTCATTCGATGTCCGAGATCACACGGTGATCGGCTCGTTTTCGACGGACGATGAGGTAAATTACCTCAACGATCTCCGAAATCGTCGCTTCCTCGTCGAGCCTGTCGATGACACTCCGAACTGCGACCTCCGTCATGGGCTGGACGAGTACGTAGATAACGGGCAACCGGCGTCGTCATGGTCGTTGAGTCTGATCACGGAGTGGATGCGCGACCACCGTGAAGTGTTGACTGAGAAAGAAATTCTGGTTGCTCGGAAAGATGGAGACTATTCAAACAAGTAAGAGGCCCATACAATAATGACCCCCCCCCCCCCCCCCCTTTTTGAAAATTCCATTGCAACATAATGATTTTGCCAATGATATTAGTTTATACAGATTTAGTCATGCTATAAAATGTTCATTGTGAGATATTGGCCCCGTTGTCAAAATAGTTACAATCGATTATAAGTTGCAATTGCTTTAAGTCAGTATTTTCAACCGCGCTTCAACCAATCAGATTCGCGCATTTAGACCATTTGATCTGACTTACCAATTGTAACTTACAATCGACTGTCTCTCTTTCTGCAACAGGGCCCCTGGGCATAATTAATACGTTATACTTTTTAAACAGGCTCAACGTCGACTTCGTCGCTCGTCGGGGCGTCTTGAGTCGCCTCCTCCGAGCCGCCTCGAGTCTCGATCAAGTCAAAATCCTAGTCACGCTTTGCAACGGGACATACTACATCGAGGTGGACTACAGTCCGCGTAACAAGATTTCGAAGGAGATGAGCTTTGCAGGGAAGAAGTTTGCCCGGTGTGTTACGTATGGTAAGCTTAGAGAGGTTTTCTCTCTACCCTCCCTGTCGATCTCCCCTCTCCCATACCCCCGCTTCATCTGACTCTTCCCCTAGCTCTCTCTCTACTTCCTTATAAATTCACAATAACAAAACATGGTAATCATGTTTGTTTGCATTTGTATTATTATCATTATTCGTATCATTTGTGTATTTAAATATTGTTGTAAATCAATGGAGCCGCGAGCTATCGAATCTGGCAGATTCTTCTTCAGGCGAACGAATATTTTTTAATATTTTCATTGTTTACACCATTAGTAGAGGAAATAGATATCATGTTATAGTGGTAAAATAATTATCCTTATCATGATTATGATCGTGATTATTATGATAATTTATATTACTATTTTATCTATTTTGTTGGTAAATTATCACTTTATTACTATACCCAAGCGGACGGGGATTCCCAGAATATGATATTGCGCAACCAGTGAAAGCCTATGCCTCGTACTACTCGGTGTCTCGGGCCCGGTGTGGCGAACACAGCATACTGTTCAGCTCGGAGACACAGGCAGAGCGCAAAGAATCGGAACAGCGCCCTCCAAACAACTACGTCGCTATCAATACCAACAAGCCCATCGCAGATGATTGGAGCGAGACCACTTTTAAAAGGTATCATTCATAATCATTAGAGTTGTATACGTTCACCTTATACCAATTTAGATCTGTTTAATACAAAAGACTTGTTAAATCCCCTTTTAGCAAACCTATCGTTGATCAAAAGAGCACGACGAATTTTCAAAGGTTATTATTTATAAGCATTATCCGTCAAGTCCTGGGCTATGTAAAAGTATGTTCATGGTTCCTTTGTTGAATTTACAACACAGTGGTATCAAATCAGACAGTTAAAAAAGAATAGATTCAGATTATTCAAAACAATACTTCTAAACTCAAAAGTGACAAGTCGGAGACTTAAATCATACGCCAATATCATCGTAAGATATTATGTTTATGTTAGTGTTGAACTGCTACATTTATAGAGATGGCGATGAAGCAGGTCAAATGTAAACAGCTCCCTCTACAATGTTTTATCGCCACAACACATGTGGTAATTGAATAGTTTAAAGGGGCCCTGCAAACCAAATACAGTCATGTTGACTTCTGTTCATCTGTGTTAGTGTAGGCCTAGGCACATATTCAATATTTGTAAACGGTTTGACCTAAATATGTTTTGTATATTTGTAAACATTTTATCATTTATTTTTCTTCATGTTGCTAAGCCCCACCTCCTAAAAAACCCTCCAGAGTAAATTATATTGTTGACCTGTTGTGACATCATCTGTCAATCACTGGTCAGCTACAATGAGATTAACAAAATATGAAAGTACAAAAAGAACACAAAAGCATGCCCTGCATACCTCCATGCAATAGCTTAGTCAGTGTTTTTCTTCTGACGTAGCAACAGCTATTGCAATTGAAGGTGTGTGAGTTGGTATTCTATCCAACCGTGTGATGCTATTGTGATTAGGCACTCAGTTTGGGCGAAGGTAACTTCTTTGTAACTGAGTAGTGAATGGCTGATGATGTCACAACAGGTCAACAATAGAATTATACTCTGGAGAGGTTTTCAGAAGTGGGGGCTTAACAATATGGAGAACAATAATTACTAAAATGTTTTTAAAAAAACAAAATATGTTTGGGTCAAATTATTTATTTATTTATTTATTCATGTTTTCTTTATAAAAATACAGGGTAGGCCGTTCAGTTGAAAAACTGCTTTACAGCGGCGCCCTGTATGAGACGTATAAATATATATTACAATATAGTTAAAGATATAATCTATACATTAAATAATAAACAACATCGTACATGAAAGATACAAAAATAAAAAAAAAAACAATAAAAATATACACGTCAACATGCATTATCTACCCCAATCACCCTACCTGATAAATACATTATAACTGAGAATTATAGTAAAAACCAGTTTAAATATAACAGTAATAATGGGTCATAAATATGTACCTATAACATGTTTATTGCACTTTTACTTTTCTGTTTAAAAATACTTAATGAAGAACTATATTGAATGGAGATAGGAAGTTTATTAAATAGCGAACTACCTGTATAAACAAATGATTTCTTCATATATTCGGTACGAGGATAAGGAACTGTGAGAGGGCTTCTCAATGTGTATCTAGTTACATAATGAGTGGTGCGTCGTTCTATTAATAATTCAATATACACTGGAGTCAAACTATTAAGAGCTTTATACATGATTACACAATAATGATATTTTATTCTTTGTTCCACCGATTGCCAATTCAGTGTAGTTAACAAAAAACACTTAGATGTAAAGCGGTCCACATTTAAAACAAGTCTTGCATATCTATTCTGTAATTTCTGTATCTTTAATAAATTTGCCTTTGAGCAGCTTCCCCATGCAGTGCAACAATAATCTATATAGGGTAAAATGAGTGCGTAATATAAGTTAATAAGTACTTTATTCGAAACTAAATGTTTTATCCGTCTTATACATGCTATAGACCGTGATATTTTCAGACATATAGTTTCAATATGCTTTGACCAAACTAACTGAGAGTCAAGTATGACTCCAAGATATTTTAAATGACTGACGTTTTCTAATTCACTATCATTATATTTTATAGAAAGGACGAGGTTATGCAACTTTCTTTTGGGACCAAAAGTAATCACTTTAGTTTTATCCGGGTGAATATACATACCATTATACTAAAGCCATTTTACAATCAAGTCAAAATCTCTTTGCAAATTAATTTGAATTTGATAATGATCACTATCCTTATTAAAGATAGCGGTGTCATCCGCATAAAGTGATATCTTTGATTGAGAACTAAAACTCAATTTACATATATCATTTATAAACAAGCAAAATATGAGTGGGCCAAGAATTGACCCTTGTGGAACACCAGACTGAACAGTTAAATAATTACTTGAACATCCTTGGACTGATACACAATGTTTTCTACTTAACAAATAAGACTCAAACCACATATATTCATCATTTCTTATGCCATAAAATGACAATTTCGCAAGAATCAAATGTAATGGAATGACATCAAACGCCTTTTTGAGGTCTAAAAATACGGCACCTATTAACTGACCTGAATCCATATTTTGTAACAGAAAATCTACTATATGAGTCACACATGTGGCTGTTGAGTGTAATGGTCTAAAACCAGATTGCTCTTTTGATAAGAGTTTATTGTTATTTAAGAAATCATACAATTGTTTATGCACAGCCTTTTCCAGTATTTTAGAGAGAATTGGCAATATTGAGATTGGACGAAAATTACTTATTTCAAATGCACCACCTTTGTGTATCGGTGTGATACGTGCAGTTTTAAAATCCATTGGAATGTCAGAGGTTATCAAAGATCTATTAAATATGTGAGCTAAAGGAGCTGCAATGTATTCGACAGCTAACTTTAATAATTTAGGATGTAGACCATCCACACCAACAGCCTTTTTACAATTTATATTCTCTAATTCATTCCTAACAAATTCAACAGATATTTCCTTAAATTTAAATTCCTTGTCTATTTGGCATAACGTATCAAGATCATTTATATCTCTAACACTAGGCGGGGCGCCTTCATTCAATCTATTACTCACTTCATTGAAAGCGACATTTAGTTTGGATGCTATTTCCTCAGCATCAGTAATAATATTTCCTTCTATTACCAACTTTACATCCATAGCTCCATTTTTGGTTGGAAGGAGATTCTTCAAAATTTTCCAATTTTTCTTAATATCACTACCACATTCCAAAAATTCATTTTGATAAAAATTTCTCCTCAACTTTTTATTCATATTGTTTGCTTTATTTCTAAAGCCTTTAAATTTATCCCAGTGACATTGTAATTTAGTTTGATAGTATTTCTTTCTAAAATAGTCGCGTTCACGTGCTAATAATATATATTCATTGGTTATCCATGGTGCACCATGGCGCTTTCTCCTAACCGAAATAAAAGGAGCATGAATATTACTCAATTCAACAAATTTAGTTTTAAATTCCATCCATAACTCTTCTACAGAGATATCATCAGAATACAATTTACTCCAATCTACTTCAAGTATGTCTTTAATAAATTTGTCTTTATCAAAAAACGAAAGGATCTAAATTTACTTACTTTAGGCTTTAGCAATCTACACGTTCCCTTTAACACTGTGTACACTAGTGCATGGTCACTAAACCCAACACATTGCACCCCAGATTGAACAATATTGTCTACATTTAATGTAATTATCAAATCAATTAACGTAATACTATGTGGATTTATTCGTGTCGGTTGTTTAACCAATTGCTGCATTTGCATAGAAATACATAACTCTTTAACTTTTTTGGATAGTCCATTTTCTGTTAGCATATTACAATTAAAGTCTCCTAATAAAATTACATTATTTGAGAACGACAATACGTTTTCTATAGTATTTTCTAAATGTTCAAAATATAGATTATGTTCATTGGGTTTCCTATATGTGACAGCAACAAATAGTGAACTTGCATTTGACTTCTTGATCTCCAACCACATCAGTTCCAATTCATTGAGTTCTAAATCAAATCTTCTTATGTATGTGTATTTTTCTTTAATATAACATCCAACTCCACCACCTAATTGTCCTCTGTCTCTTCTCTCAAATTTATACCCCGGTATTGTGATCATATTATCTGTTATATTTTCATCCAACCACGATTCTGATAAGCACAATATATCATAAGAATTATTAATAAGAAGCTGCTGTAAATCTATAACCTTGTTTCTTAAACTTCGTATATTTAAGTGTGCAATTTTTATACCTTTATCAACTGGGAACTCAAAATTGTTAGTACCATCTAATTGATCGCCTAGATCACCTTCGTGAGGATCTACTGTCACGTGTATGCTTTCATTATTACCATCGTCTAAATCACTAGATTCCTCATCTCTAAAAGGCATATGTACAAATAAACATTTCGGACATTCCCAATTTTCAAATTTGTTCTGTATACATTCATACTGTTTTTTCAATACATAACCACAATTTATATGAACCCATTTCAGGCATGTTGTACATAATAATGCTTTCTGGTTTTTCCTAACAGGCTTTTCACAACAACTACGCGGATGTTTTACCATTCAACATACAACATTCAACAAAAATACTGAAGAAAAGTAACAAAAATCTTACTGCTACCACGATAGAAAAATTAATAATACTCGGTACTAGGATAAAAACGTTACAAATGTTTACGAATAGTTGATGTGTACACTAAAAGAGATGAAAAAGAAGATAACATGCGTTTAGTTTGCCTGGCCACTTTAAATACTTTTACTGCATACTAGGCACAAGACGTTGAAATGGTGGTCCCAGACCCACATGGCGGGAATCCCGGAGACCCTGTGCGGGTTTCGGGACGATAAGCAGAAAGTCGTCTCTTCAATCCAGCTTTTCAAGACCAGGGAGCTACCGGGAAAGTCTGGGGTAAGCATAGTACAGAATTGGGACATTACTATACATGACCACGATACAATTTTTTTTTAGTATCTCATGATTAATACGCATTATTGCGCAATCGAACAACTTGCACATTCGGGAATGATATCCTTAATTTAGGGAAATATTTACAAAATGACATGATTTTATGGGTTTGCCCGATTTAAAGGGATTTATAATATAAACATTGCTAAAAAATACAAAACTTACTCAGAACTCTTATGGTTATTTCATATAATGTGGTATTCGTATTACCAATAGAAACAGGGGACAGTTTTTTCTAGAATTTCCCTATCGTTTAAGAGACATTTATGATTCAAGTGTTCAGATTTGTATTATCCACTGGAAAGTTATAACGGGGTACAAAGTCAATGCAATAGCGAATATCACTGTGCACTTCTGCTCATAAGTCGGCCGTATTTAATGTTTCATTTAATGTGCAATTTTGCACAAAGTCCTTAGTGAACATGCATATCAGATCACAGAAATTCATATTTTCTCAACCATTCATCCCTTTTTGCACATGTCAACAAAGTTACTAGATCACTTTAAAGGTGCATTGTGCCCGAATATTATCGTGACTGTTTCAAACTCGTACAACGCACCCCGCCTCGTAGACATTGATATCATGACAATCCATCCACTTTCTTGATTTGGCAGGGGTTCTGGACCGCCGAGGAGTGTCAGAAGAAGTTCCACTCACTCCTGAGTGACATCAAAGACAAGATACGAGACGACGACCCAAAGTAAGTAGGCCATGGGTGATCATGTGCAGAAATACCTTTCCATGGGAAGGGGAGCGGGGGGGGGGGGGGGGGGGGGTGAGTTAAGAACAAATATTAAACACCAACATAGATTGTGTAATCATATACACTTTTAGTCAGTGGCATAGCGTTGTTGGACTAACAGGGTGGTGGCAATACGCAAATTTGGGACCCGCTATATATAATATATTCAATTTTAAAAAGATTATCCCCCAACGTGCCCCCTCCCCCATCGAAGCCACGCTTCTGTTTTGAGTCAATTTCATCTAGTTTATAATTGATATTTAAGTGTCTGTATTATATTGTATGTTCTTATATTTTACGTAATGCCTTTTCTGATTGCGAAACAGCCTGTATAGTTGATCAGAACAACCCATCCCTGGTCCCGTTTCATAAATATTTTCCAATTGTTGTAAATCTCCAAATGTTGGAACTAATGTGTCATCAGCCAATCAGCAGGGACCAGTATACCAGTTGGCATGGTAGTAACAACTTTATGAAACGGGACATTTAGTAATTAAATGAATACAATTTTTACAAGTATCTCTCCAAAATACTTAAAGTACCTAAGTAATTTTCAATTAGATTTTAGTTTGACGAAGTTTGTGACCTATATAATATTAAGAAATCTTGAAACAACAAAATGGATATTCTATATTTGTAATAAAATCTATTCTACATTATACATGGGACCCAGGAGGAAAAATACATCCAAAACATGAACAAATAATATCTACAGGATGCTTTGTAAACTAAAATCAAACAAACTGTAAATATCCTTCGCACAAAAAGTTCCGCAATCGAGGTTTGCGCATTAATAACTTTTCTATTACGCTATTACCATTAATAAATTTGGTATCATTGGAAAGCGTGAATTCTCCCCTTTATGTTGATATAACATTTGCTATGAATATTTTATCATCGAATGTGCATTGCATCCAAATGCAGGGCAAAGTCAAAAGTAACATGTTGCAAAATGCACTGATTTTGTCAACAGTCACTTGTGCCTTCCTTGGATTGAATGGGGGTGAGGTGGTCATGCATTCAAGCCACGTTTTAATCTTCAAACATAAGGAAGGCACACTGTTGACAAAATCAGTGCATTTTGCAACATTTCATTTTTTGCTTTGCCCTACATTCGGATGTAATGCACATTCCATGATAAAATATCCATAGCAAATGTTATATCAATGTAAAGGGGAGGATTCACGCTTTCCAATGATACCACATTTTTGAATGGTAATAACGTAATAGGCATTTAAGCCACGTCTTAATCTTTAAACAAAAGGAAGGGCCTTTTATTGACAAAATTAGTGCATTTTGCAACATTTCACTTTTGACTTTGCCCTACATTTGGATGCAATGCACATTCCATGATAAAATACTCATAGCAAATGTTATATCAATGTAAATGGGAGAATTCACGCTTTTTAATGATACCAAATTTATGAATGGTAATAACCTAATAGAAAAGTTAGTAATGCGCAAACCTCGATTGCGGAACTTTTTGTGCGAAGTATACATGAAAATATATATTATACTCTTTTAATCTGTCCATGCAATGCCGTATATCTCCTGGAGCTGGAAGAAATACAGCAAAGGTGTATATATGTTATACTTATAATATATTCTACATTTATAACACGCCACCCAGAAGTGATGAAATTAATGTAAAAACTTAATCTCTACAGAATAAATCGTGAACTAAAATGAACAAAACAAAACGAAAGTATCGTTCTCTATCCCACGCAGGGCCGTGTATCGCCTGGAGCTGGAGCAGGTTGAGAAGAATCGCGGCGCCAAGGACATGAAGGATCGGCTGAGGACCCGGATGTTCACCAACCGTGGACTGAAGAGAGACGATGACGTCATTGTCAAGGACTGTTACCTCCGTGATGTTCTGGAGTAGTTGATGAAGGAGCAGTTGTGACGTAATGAAGGGGGGGGGGGGGTGGGGGCAACGGGAACCCCTCTTGAATGCTTACCCTTTCCCTTTTGCCCTCTGTGGGGTATGCAGTCAAACCTGACTCGATAACCACCTAAATTAATTGTGTACATGACCTGAGGGAAACAAGAAAAGTGGCCACTAAATGGTAAACAGATAATCGCTTATAGACATGGTTCAATACCGTAATACATTTTTTTCTTCCTCTTGGATGGATCACTTTAAATGGGTATTATAGGCAAGTTATCTGCTATAGAGTGGTGAAGTGTGATGTCATAAATGATGTCATAAACATTTTGTTTATAATTTTCAAATTTGGACTTCATTTTCAGAAAGAGCATAACAAATAATGTCCAAATACCGAAAATCAAAGGAATAGGTTACGTATTGGCTGTGATATGCCCATCCGAATGATTTTTTTGTCAATGGGCAATCTGTGTTATAGTGCACTGGTTCCTAAATTCAGGAACCAGTGCACTATAACTACACTGATGGCCTATTGAAGTAAAATTCATTCGGATGGGCATATCTCAACCAATACGTAACCTATTCCTTTGATTTTCGGTATTTGGACATTATTTGTTTTTGGACATTATTTCTGAAAATGAAGTCCAAATTTGAAAATTCTAAAAAAGTGTTTTTATGACGTCATGGCTTCTGTACTCTATAGACAGGTGGCCGGTAAAACAGGTTGGAACGTTATTACTTTAACTAAACTGGTACAGTTTGATACGTGCCATCCTAATTGTCATCATTTATAGGGGAGGGGCGCTAATGTCGCCACTGAAGATTATTATATAAATCCCTCATGCAATTCTGCGAAACAAGTTTGAGTAAATATGTGTTAGCTTACTAGTATACAGTTTAAGGTAAAATAGCGTTTCATTTGATAAGATACTTCTTCTTCATAACTAAAACAGATCATAAATGAATATACATGTAAAACTTATGACAGTTCTTCATGCCATATTCAAAATATGAATGAGTAAATAGCAATATGTTTTACACTATGTATAGTTCTATGAAATTAATTTGAGTTATCATTCATTTTTTAACGCAGTATTTTAGTTTGAATGGTGTTCACCTTCATTAAAAGGAGTTGATACGATTATTGCAGTTCTTCAAAACGATTTGGAGCTGTATATGTGTAAATACCGTAACAGTATAAGTTCAAATAGTTTGTATTCATTACAAAAATTGATGTCAAGGAGCAGACATTTACCGGAACGATTATCAGTTTGATAGGTTTCTATAATAATTGAAGGAGAAGAACTCATTCAGGAATAATGTTTGCATACCACGCAGTTTTGCAAAACGATTTGAGAGTTTACGTTGTTATTATGAATTAAAGTATACGTACGCGTTTGCCTTTATTCAACATTATCTCTTAGTAAACTAATAGATTATATAATTATTAAAGGAGTCGAAACTTTGAACCTATAGATCCATTTACTTAGTCGAATTCAACCAAAATCACTTGGAGCTTTACACTACTGTTGTACCTTATTGCTCCAGAACACTTTTTGATTGCAATTAGCCTCAAAATCTATATGCAGTAAGTGATACAATCTGACATCATTTTAAAAACTGGTTTTTACTAGGTAAATAGTGTTCTTTACCTATTAAACTTTCACACATCATTGAGAAGAATCTTAAGATGGTACTGATATTTGTTTTAGGCTTAAATATCACTTTCGGAAAACAATATTATGAAGTTAATTGATCACTTTAACGCAGATCTACAGAACGAGTTTGGATTTGCTATAGAATGTTATTAATATGTTTGTATTACCAAAGAGCTACTACAGTAGCTCTTTGGTATTACTATAACTTCAAGTAATGTTTCACCTAATTACATATTTCATTAAGGAGTTTACTTGTCTACTCTACAATTATGTGAAATCGGTTTGCGTGCTATGATAATCTTGTCATCGTCTAATAGTTCAGAATGAAGTGCTTCTCTTCCTTCTATTTTTTTGTTGAAATTAAAGACTAAAGCAATATTGAATCAATGTTCGTGTTTTTAATCAAAGTTGAAGTTCTCACCAGTTTTGAATATTGGTTTTCATTGTACTCGTTCTCTGGCATAAATCATTTATTTTGTAATCATGAGGTGTCCAATAAAAGATACAAATATTAATTTCTATGCAATGCTTGTCCTATACTACCCTAAAAACCCACCCAAACTTGCAATTTCTGCGTGCAAGTGGAATTTAGGTAACACCAATATCCATTGTTTTAATTCAGTCATATGTGAATTATGTGCCATATATTGTGAATGAATGAATGAAGAGAAACAGCTTTTCATTCATACCCAGGGGGCAAAAGGGGTTTTGGCCACCAGAAATGGTTTCTAGGACCTTCTAGGAACACAACCTATGTGGCCTACTCCGCCAATAAGCTACTGGAAGTCCACAGGACGAGTTTTAAGAAAAACACCCCTAATGCAGCTAAATAGTGTGTATCAGCCTTAGGGGTCATGAAGACCCAGTCACACTTTTTGCGCAATTACACCACAATGCATGGTGATAAAAGCATGGAGGTCTTCCTTGGAGGCCTGCGCATCGTATGATACCAAGTTGAGCATATTGCATCTTCGAATATTGTGTCACACGTCGTTACACCGTGATGTGTCATACACGGACGTGAAATTTCGTATATAGCGCTTATGTATAAAAGGCAACTAAATGCTTAGGAATGACTGATACGCTTTATTAAGATCTTTAAAAACTTTATTTGCATTTAAAATAACTATGAAGAGCATAATACAATGACATAAATTATGTAAACTAATAAACAATAGAAAACATAAGCAATACAAAACAAAGAAATACATAAGAATATGAGTTGTTAATGTCATGATTGGTTTATGTGTGTTTAATTGCGATAAAATGATACGAAATCCATCCAAAACATCACGTATTAGTCTTTCATCCTTAAATTTGATACATGAGAAGGTGTGTGTGTGTATGTGTGTGTGTGTGTGAGGGGGGGGGGGGGGGGAGGGGGGGGGGGGGGCGGGGGGTGGGGTGGCACAGGACCAACCCCAGCTCATTGGATTATGGACTCTAAACATAATTATTATCGAGGATTACCCACACAATATGGACAAAGGTGTCTGAAGACTCTAATACATGACACATTTAAAAGAGAGTTCCTTACAAATTATTAAAAGAGTCACATCATGAAGTTTGTAAGAGGGTAGTGTTGTTATTGATTTGCCCCAGAAATGTCTTCTGCCTTCTACGACCTTCTAGGAGCACAACCTAGGTGGACAACTTCGCGAATAGCTGCTGGAAGTCCACATAAAACGGAAACTAAAAAGCGTCTACATTAAACCACTCACTACAGCCATCTCCACAGAGTTGAAGTATATATCCTGCACCTCCACTCATCAGTCTATCCAGGCGTCGGTGGAAAAAGAGCTGTAGTCAATGTCACGGTAGCAGTGGAAACCAAACCGATCACAGCAATAACGAAATCATTCATCAACTTATCAGATGGACAGTCTCCTGAACCTATGCAACCTCACCAACATGAACAAAGTGTCAGAAGGCACTTTAATACAGGGCATTGTCCCAGTGAGCCAAAGAGGGCAAGTATCATGAAGCTCAACAACTTCCACACACGAAGAAAAAGGAAAAGGGCTAAGGGCAATCAAGCTACTACACTTCTGCGTATGACACTGATTAAATGGGGGTGAGGTGGTCATGCATTCAAGCCACGTTTTAATCTTCAAACATAAGGAAGGCACACTGTTGACAAAATCAGTGCATTTTGCAACATTTCATTTTTTGCTTTGCCCTACATTCGGATGTAATGCACATTCCATGATAAAATATCCATAGCAAATGTTATATCAATGTAAAGGGGAGGATTCACGCTTTCCAATGATACCACAATGAAAGTATCGTTCTCTATCCCACGCAGGGCCGTGTATCGCCTGGAGCTGGAGCAGGTTGAGAAGAATCGCGGCGCCAAGGACATGAAGGATCGGCTGAGGACCCGGATGTTCACCAACCGTGGACTGAAGAGAGACGATGACGTCATTGTCAAGGACTGTTACCTCCGTGATGTTCTGGAGTAGTTGATGAAGGAGCAGTTGTGACGTAATGAAGGGGGGGGGGGGGGTGGGGGCAACGGGAACCCCTCTTGAATGCTTACCCTTTCCCTTTTGCCCTCTGTGGGGTATGCAGTCAAACCTGACTCGATAACCACCTAAATTAATTGTGTACATGACCTGAGGGAAACAAGAAAAGTGGCCACTAAATGGTAAACAGATAATCGCTTATAGACATGGTTCAATACCGTAATACATTTTTTTCTTCCTCTTGGATGGATCACTTTAAATGGGTATTATAGGCAAGTTATCTGCTATAGAGTGGTGAAGTGTGATGTCATAAATGATGTCATAAACATTTTGTTTATAATTTTCAAATTTGGACTTCATTTTCAGAAAGAGCATAACAAATAATGTCCAAATACCGAAAATCAAAGGAATAGGTTACGTATTGGCTGTGATATGCCCATCCGAATGATTTTTTTGTCAATGGGCAATCTGTGTTATAGTGCACTGGTTCCTAAATTCAGGAACCAGTGCACTATAACTACACTGATGGCCTATTGAAGTAAAATTCATTCGGATGGGCATATCTCAACCAATACGTAACCTATTCCTTTGATTTTCGGTATTTGGACATTATTTGTTTTTGGACATTATTTCTGAAAATGAAGTCCAAATTTGAAAATTCTAAAAAAGTGTTTTTATGACGTCATGGCTTCTGTACTCTATAGACAGGTGGCCGGTAAAACAGGTTGGAACGTTATTACTTTAACTAAACTGGTACAGTTTGATACGTGCCATCCTAATTGTCATCATTTATAGGGGAGGGGCGCTAATGTCGCCACTGAAGATTATTATATAAATCCCTCATGCAATTCTGCGAAACAAGTTTGAGTAAATATGTGTTAGCTTACTAGTATACAGTTTAAGGTAAAATAGCGTTTCATTTGATAAGATACTTCTTCTTCATAACTAAAACAGATCATAAATGAATATACATGTAAAACTTATGACAGTTCTTCATGCCATATTCAAAATATGAATGAGTAAATAGCAATATGTTTTACACTATGTATAGTTCTATGAAATTAATATGAGTTATCATTCATTTTTTAACGCAGTATTTTAGTTTGAATGGTGTTCTCCTTCATTAAAAGGAGTTGATACGATTATTGCAGTTCTTCAAAACGATTTGGAGCTGTATATGTGTAAATACCGTAACAGTATAAGTTCAAATAGTTTGTATTCATTACAAAAATTGATGTCAAGGAGCAGACATTTACCGGAACGATTATCAGTTTGATAGGTTTCTATAATAATTGAAGGAGAAGAACTCATTCAGGAATAATGTTTGCATACCACGCAGTTTTGCAAAACGATTTGAGAGTTTACGTTGTTATTATGAATTAAAGTATACGTACGCGTTTGCCTTTATTCAACATTATCTCTTAGTAAACTAATAGATTATATAATTATTAAAGGAGTCGAAACTTTGAACCTATAGATCCATTTACTTAGTCGAATTCAACCAAAATCACTTGGAGCTTTACACTACTGTTGTACCTTATTGCTCCAGAACACTTTTTGATTGCAATTAGCCTCAAAATCTATATGCAGTAAGTGATACAATCTGACATCATTTTTAAAAACTGGTTTTTACTAGGTAAATAGTGTTCTTTACCTATTAAACTTTCACACATCATTGAGAAGAATCTTAAGATGGTACTGATATTTGTTTTAGGCTTAAATATCACTTTCGGAAAACAATATTATGAAGTTAATTGATCACTTTAACGCAGATCTACAGAACGAGTTTGGATTTGCTATAGAATGTTATTAATATGTTTGTATTACCAAAGAGCTACTACAGTAGCTCTTTGGTATTACTATAACTTCAAGTAATGTTTCACCTAATTACATATTTCATTAAGGAGTTTACTTGTCTACAATTATGTGAAATCGGTTTGCGTGCTATGATAATCTTGTCATCGTCTAATAGTTCAGAATGAAGTGCTTCTCTTCCTTCTATTTTTTTGTTGAAATTAAAGACTAAAGCAATATTGAATCAATGTTCGTGTTTTTAATCAAAGTTGAAGTTCTCACCAGTTTTGAATATTGGTTTTCATTGTACTCGTTCTCTGGCATAAATCATTTATTTTGTAATCATGAGGTGTCCAATAAAAGATACAAATATTAATTTCTATGCAATGCTTGTCCTATACTACCCTAAAAACCCACCCAAACTTGCAATTTCTGCGTGCAAGTGGAATTTTGGTAACACCAATATCCATTGTTTTAATTCAGTCATATGTGAATTATGTGCCATATATTGTGAATGAATGAATGAAGAGAAACAGCTTTTCATTCATACCCAGGGGGCAAAAGGGGTTTGGCCACCAGAAATGGTTTCTAGGACCTTCTAGGAACACAACCTATGTGGCCTACTCCGCCAATAAGCTACTGGAAGTCCACAGGACGAGTTTTAAGAAAAACACCCCTAATGCAGCTAAATAGTGTGTATCAGCCTTAGGGGTCATGAAGACCCAGTCACACTTTTTGCGCAATTACACCACAATGCATGGTGATAAAAGCATGGAGGTCTTCCTTGGAGGCCTGCGCATCGTATGATACCAAGTTGAGCATATTGCATCTTCGAATATTGTGTCACACGTCGTTACACCGTGATGTGTCATACACGGACGTGAAATTTCGTATATAGCGCTTATGTATAAAAGGCAACTAAATGCTTAGGAATGACTGATACGCTTTATTAAGATCTTTAAAAACTTTATTTGCATTTAAAATGACTATGAAGAGCATAATACAATGACATAAATTATGTAAACTAATAAACAATAGAAAACATAAGCAATACAAAACAAAGAAATACATAAGAATATGAGTTGTTAATGTCATGATTGGTTTATGTGTGTTTAATTGCGATAAAATGATACGAAATCCATCCAAAACATCACGTATTAGTCTTTCATCCCTTAAATTTGATACATGAGAAGGTGTGTGTGTGTATGTGTGTGTGTGTGTGAGGGGGGGGGGGGGGGGGGGGGGTGGCACAGGACCAACCCCAGCTCATTGGATTATGGACTCTAAACATAATTATTATCGAGGATTACCCACACAATATGGACAAGGTGTCTGAAGACTTAATACATGACACATTTAAAAGAGAGTTCCTTACAAATTATTAAAAGAGTCACATTATGAAGTTTGTAAGAGGGTAGTGTTGTTATTGATTTGCCCCAGAAATGTCTTCTGCCTTCTACGACCTTCTAGGAGCACAACCTAGGTGGACAACTTCGCGGAATAGCTGCTGGAAGTCCACATAAAACGGAAACTAAAAAGCGTCTACATTAAACCACTCACTACAGCCATCTCCACAGAGTTGAAGTATATATCCTGCACCTCCACTCATCAGTCTATCCAGGCGTCGGTGGAAAAAGAGCTGTAGTCAATGTCACGGTAGCAGTGGAAACCAAACCGATCACAGCAATAACGAAATCATTCATCAACTTATCAGATGGACAGTCTCCTGAACCTATGCAACCTCACCAACATGAACAAAGTGTCAGAAGGCACTTTAATACAGGGCATTGTCCCAGTGAGCCAAAGAGGGCAAGTATCATGAAGCTCAACAACTTCCACACACAAAACAAGAATCTCATGAAGAAAAAGGAAAAGGGCTAAGGGCAATCAAGCTACTACACTTCTGCGTATGACACTGATTAATGAAGGAATGTGTGGTTTGGCAATGTGAACATTCTTGTCAATGGCATAGGCAGCACGTTTCAGGTGCAGGAGAAACGTCCTCTGTAGGAGGCAGTAGCTACAAGTACCAGAGTTGTACAACTCGTTGTTCAATCACTCCTAAGCTCTCAATTGTCCGAGATTGGAATCCTCAAACTGGTCAGCGTCTGTGGTGTACACATGGTGATGTAACGTGCTTGAGTGATAATGTCATCTGTTATTGCATCGGCCTGGTTTTTGCCAAATCTTTCATTGTCAGTATATTCAAATTATATATAGGCTTCCCTCACTCCTCACCCAGAGCTCTGAGAGATCGGTGAGATGTATTAAACCATGAAATATACACATGTTAATGATGTCAGTGACATTGGTTTGAATAACTACTCTGACGACTCCGTCATTTTGGACACTGTAGAGTGCTTGGAGTATGACCCTTGTATCAGCCTCCTGTTAGATTCAAGATTCAATAGCTAGAACCTCCATAACATACCTCACTTAGAGTATATAACACTTGTTTGTTCCTTATTTAAGTCCACCACCAATGTACAGACGGCCTAGAGAAGGTTCAAGTTGTCTATTCACCCTTCACGGAGGAAGCTCAGAAGGTGTCTTTTGTTAGCTAATACTCTGAAAATCTCATTTGGATCAGGACCTGTGCATTTGGATTTGGATAGGGAATACCTCTGTTCCTACTCAGCAGACTTCAGACTGGTCCCACTGTATCAGTCACAACAAGTGTATGATCTCATTACTGAAGGAACATCTTTCAGCAGCTGATGTGTGTACCACACATTGATTGCTTCAAATGTTTTAACTCTGTGTAATGACGTGCCATATGTCGCACATTGCATCAACCGCAACAGCTGTTTTCTGTTATCCTTGACCTTGACTACAACGTCTGTATCCTTGATGACACTATTCTGACCAGATTTATGGTGTGGGCTGAATAAATGGAGGTGCAGCATTTATGTTTGTGTGTAGACACTTTTCAATGTCCGCTTCATCAATCATGTGCCATGTGCACTTCCAGCATGCTAGTCTGCAAAGATGTACACTTAGCTTGAAGAAGGTCCTATGAACCCGTCTAGGGACCAACCTTTAACACGACGCCAACTCTGGTCATATCCGTAAAGCTGTGTAAGCTTCTCTTTTAAGAACTAAACGCATGCCTTAATGTAAAACTTCAGACACATTTTTGTTTCAACCGGGTGGGTAGTCCTTTGATGAATAATTATGTATTGTGACCCTATAAACCCCTCCCCCTTTCACACAAACACACATACACACACACACACATACAAACACACACACACACACACACACACACACACACACACACACCTCCCCCTGTAAATCTGATTTAAGGGGTGAAATATTTGAAGAATATTGACTGGCCTTGAGGGAGACACGGCAAATATTGCCTGAACTAGATTCATATTGCCCGAGTCGAAGACGAAGGCAATATGGATCTAGTGAGGGCAATATTTGTAGTGTAGCCCGAAAGTCCAGTCAATATTATAATTATTAACTAATCAGACATCTCGAGCGAACATGCAATATATTAATTTAAAGGGTACAAATTGCACAATTCTTACAATTATTGAACGATGTTTAAACTTCAAGTTTTAACCAAAATGCATACATCTTGACTTCATCCCAGTTTGTAAAGAATCATTACTTAGCTAGCGCGTAACACATTGTTACGACATAAGAATTGCAATTCTTAAGAACTTCAAAATGTGTGTTCAAACGATGCCAATTCTCGAGAGTTGCAATTCTTAAGAATTAAAACCGGAAGTAGTGTGCGCGCCTTTCTCATTTGAGGTCACGCGCACTCACTTGACTTGTTTTCACACCGGAAGCATATCTCGGTCATGAGGTCAACCCAAACCACGAGTCTCGAATCTGATTGTGTTCAGACGGTAAAAAAAATAGACTGCGCGCAGTCGCGCGCTCATCGCGCGCTCATTCTGCGCAAAATCTTACAAGTATCTTGTGGTTATCTTGTGGTTTGCAAACCACAAGATAACCACGAGATTGCGCATATTTTGCAGTGCGCGCAATCTCGTGGTTTGGAAACCACAAGATAACCACGAATTTTGCGTGTTCAAACGAGTGCTAACCACAAGATATTCTTAAAGGGAAAGTTGAGTTTTGGTAGAGAGGGCGCTAGACTACTTAATTGGTTTGTGAGGTAATGAAAAACTGAGTGTAAAATTTGAAAGAGCATAATATTTAAACAATAAAATCATCTTTGTTTGATCAAAATCGGTTCAGAAACGGCTGAAATATCCATACATATAACAATTTGTAATAAACCCGGGGCCCCGGGTTTATTAGAGAATTTTGAACCAGCCGTTAAAAATTCAAAAAAATGCTTCCTCTTTTCAAAAAGTTACAAAATAGGTATTTAAATAGTTGTTGGTTATTTCTCTATCTAATCACTATTTCAACAAAGCATCACATGCACAATATTTTATTCAAAATGGTTGAAACCGATGAGTGTTTAGAGAGCGCCCTCTTACGTTTTAACGGCTCTTTTTGAATGATAACATGATCTTTACTACGTCAATTTTAATTTTGTGTTCCTTTCTAGTTATAACTGTTAGTTTGTAATGTAATGATGCAGGTTTTGGTTACTAAAATTCAGTTTCACTAAAACTGTACTTTCCTTACCAGAACTCAACTATCCCTTTAAGAATTGCAAACCACAAGATAACCACAAGATAACCACGAGATTGGCTTTTATCGTCTGAATGCAGCTATTATTGACCGGCAAATTACACACAAAATCCCATTGACTTTTCTGAGCGGTCAATACGATTTTGTCCATTGGTTTACTGTGTGATCATATTGACCGGCAAATTACACACAAAATCCCATTGACTTTTCTGAGCGGGCAATATGATTTGTTTTCACCCCTAGTTTTGTTGGCCTACCTAACTTGGAGGGCAATATGGTTTTAAAATTGCCCTGCTCAGATGTCTGCTATGGTTAATAATAATACATGGTATTTTGGATGGATTTCGTATCATTTTATAGCAATTAAACACATATAAACCAATCATGACATTAACAACCCATATTCTTATGTATTTCCTTGTTTTGTATTGCTTATGCTTTCTATTGTGTATTAGTTTATATAACTTATGTCATTGTATTATGCTCTTCATAGTCATTTCAAATGCAAATCAAGTTTGTAAAGATGTTGGAAAGCTTATCTGTCATTTTTAAGCATTTAGTTGCCTTTTATACATAAGCGCTATATACGAAATTTCACGTCCGTGTATGACATATCACGGTGTAACGACGTGTGACACAATATTCGAAGATGCAATATGCTCAACTTGGTATCATACGATGCGCAGGCCTCAAAGGAAGACCTCCATGAAACAACAAGCTTTTATCACCATGCACTGTGGTGTAATTGCGCAAAAAGTGTGACTGGGTCTTCATGACCCTTAAGGCTGATACACACTATTTAGCTGCATAGGGGTGTTTTTCTTAAAACTTGTCCTGTGGACTTCCAGTAGCTTATTGGCGGAGTAGGCCACATAGGTTGTGTTCCTAGAAGGTCCTAGAAACCATTTCTGGTGGCCAACCTTTTACAGCAGCCCATGTCTGAAATCCTTAAAAAAATGGTGGTTTGCCCCCTGGGTATCATGTATAATCTCATCAAAGAAATGATTCATTATGACAGAAAAATTCTGCCATGAAATCCGGTTTCGTTTTTTTCTGGGACACTCTGTATAGTGCATGATCAAATTTAACATCCATCTTATTGGAGCTCTTATGAGTGATGTACTTGGTTGGACTTATTCTGTGGGCAAGCTTCGGCTGGGTGAACAGGGCAATACAATACAATCAAGCACTTTGTCCCCGGCTAGATTTATCATAAACCATACAACGTTTGTGAATTGTCGTGTCCCTTGTAGTCATAATTTTGTTTAGAAATATAACGACGATCATGATATTCCCATAGATACGGTTGATACATGCATGTAAAAGTAAATTATGTGTTGTGTTTGTGTGTATTCAATGGGAGTTCTATCGTATTCATAATTATTTGTGTGTGGGCGCCTGCATACGTAAATTTGAATGTGCAGTACAATCAATGTGTAATACCATGTTACAATAATAATAATTGTACTTTTTCGTATAGCTAAATGTGTGGTGTACCCAAGACCAAAAAGAATAGGGGGAGATGGTGTAAGAATTTCAATTACAGGAGCCGGTTGTGATAATGTCTTCAGAGTGACCACTAGGAAAGTGGCCTCTACATGTATTGTGTTTGTATATAAGTTCCCACGCTCTAGTTACCGTGTACCGCGCCTTCGCGCAGTTCCATGAATTGTGTTATTTATAGCCACCTTGTTGCATCATGTTGTTGTGTCATTCGAATAAAGCTCACTTGCTACATTGACTCCAAGAACGAAAGTATTGTCTATTCCTTGCTCCCGAATCTCGTAATTCTACATACATAAAATTGGCGACTGAAGATTAAGCACATGGCGTGCCCATGCCCAGCCCACTTTGACACTCGGGCTCCGAAATCCTGGGGGAGATGGGTGGAGAGTCTCGAGAAATTCATCGCCACAGCCGAGGTACCGATTACAGACCAAATTCAGAAGGAAGCCATATTACTGTATGTGGCTGGTCCCGACGTACAGGACATTTTCGAAACCCTAGTCGTTCCCGATCCGTTGGGTGATCGATATCATCGCACACTTGTTGCCCTCACGGACTACTTCAACACGGCACGAGCTGCCAGGGAAGTGTACGACTACGAGGTGCATTATCTACCAGCGTGGTACGACTGCAGGAGTTCGACACGAGCTGTCGAAGACCAGGAGGAGGAAGACAAAGCGGTTACAGTCCGTTATTCCGAAGGTTCGTTATTCCGAAGGTTCAGTTATTCCGAAGGTTCGTTATTCCGAAGGTTCGTTATTCCGAAGGTTCGTTATTCCGAAGGTTCGTTATTCCGAAGGTTCGTTATTCCGAAGGTTCGTTATTCCGAAGGTTCGTTGATCCGAAAATAAAATCGGGTTCGTTATTCCGAAGGTTCGTTATTCCGAAGGTTCGTTATTCCGAAGGTTCGTTGATCCGAAAATAAAATCGGGTTCGTTATTCCGAAAATTAAATTGGCCTTGTTATAATACTATAGTTTGTGTTTTGTTTATTTAATTTACAGCCTGCATTAAGCATACCCCACCCCCTTTCCCTCCCTTAACCAGACCAATCAAACATTTAAGTTTATTTTATCTCTTTATATGAAATTATAGCATTATAACAAACCCAAATTCATTTTCGGATTAACGAACCCGATTTCATTTTAGGAATAGCGAACCTTCGGAATAACGAACCTTCGGAATAACGGACCTTCGGAATAACGAACCTTCGGAATAACGAACCCGATTTCATTTTAGGAATAGCGAACCTTCGGAATAACGAACCTTCGGAATAACGAACCTTCGGAATAACGAACCTTCGGAATAATGCAACAAATGTTCGGATTAACGAACCCTATTTCATTTTCGGATTAACGAACACTCAGGTATAGGAAATTTGCGTGTTCGGAATAACGAACCTTCGGAATAACGAACCTTCGGAATAACGAACCGCACCCGACAAAGCAAGCAAGTCACCGTTCTCGACACGAGCTGTCGAAGAAGAGATCCGGCCGCACCCGACACGCGCTGTCGACGACGCCGAGGAGAAGGCCGTATGCCGCAAGACCACTGCAGACGACGCAGCTTATCCCCCGACGCGAGCTGTCGATAACACCGAAGAGAATGCAGACGCTGAAGAGAATGCAAACAACGCAGATCCCCCGACACGAGCTGTCGACGAACCAGTCCCGTCCGTGACACATGCTGTCGACGACGACGGCGATCTCGACCACGAAGAAGAACACGAGCCAGCTACCCTCAGCGAGCAGGGCAACGCAAATGACAGTCCTCTCGTTTCTCACCACGGCAACGCACATGCCGCAATTGATCCCGATGACGATGACGACCATGAACAATGCTATGATCATGATGATCCCGATCTTCCCATCAAAGCTGACAATGCCATAGTCAGCGGCAACGACCACAGCAAGCCACCCGACGACGGTGATGACGAACTAGTCAACAACGACCGCGCGAAACGCACAGACCCCGAAGCAGCAACCGATCCCGACCACGGCCCAGACAACGACACGAGCTCTAGCAACGATGAACGCGACGACGAGCCTGAACTTCCCCTCCACGCAGCCGATGACATCACTGCCAGCGTCGACGAAGCGTGCAAGCCACCCGCGATTCCCGATGACACCACGTCTCTATCCTCCACGATGATGACTAGCAGCGCGAGCGACGATGAGCCAGCTTCCCACGGAAAGAAGCAGATGAAGTCGACCTCACCGAAGACGACCATGCCGCAACCGCACGCGACATTCGAGTGTCTGCCGCTAAGCGCAGCCCCGATGAGCGACGACGAAGCCGACATCGAAAGACGGCAGCCACCTAAGCGCGACGATGACTTCCGCGCCCGCAAGGATTACGCCGACCGCGTAGACAAACCCATCGATCACCACAACGACGAGAACAGCTACGACCACATCGACTTCATAGGACGACGACAGCGGACCACATCGCCACGCCCGCGATCATCGCCTTCGCGACACAGGCCACATGACCCCGGAATTCGGGCTTGGTACGAACAGTCACGTCACGTTCACGTCACGTCACGTGAAGGTTCTGTACCTTTTGTGAAACAGGTCACCCAAATCTACGAAGTGTTGGGTTACGTGACCCAACAGTTTGTAGATATACTATATGCAATTCATGAAAGCTCACGTAAATTGGCGCTTGCGTAAAACAAATTAATGTAAATTGTCGTTGAGAAGAGACTAATTCTCGGTAAATTTAATCGTGAACGAACCCGTCCTACCTATACTGTAAATACCAATTATAGGCGTACACAGGCCTGGGGGCAGGGGGATGGACACCCCCTACCCCCATCCCCACCCCCTTACATAATTCAAGAAATGTCTTGGTCTCGGCCTCGAAATTTGTGACCGGTCCTGGTCTCGTCCTCGGCTGCGGTCATTTTGTACGGACACCCCCTACCCACACTCCCCCGCTTACTTCAATTTGTCTGACGAAATATCCCCCCCCCTACACCCACCCCTTGAAAAAATCCTGGGTACGCCACTGCCTACAAGTAGCTAGTTTGAATTCGAATGTCAAATACATTAATTGATTTATTGAATATTGATTGGTTGGTGTGATTGTTTCATTATAATGATTGACTGATTAATTGATAGATTGACTCGATTCAATAACCATAAATAAACACTATTATTAGTATTAATCAAATCATTGTTTTATGAGTGAGTTGCAGTGATCAATTGATCACTGCAACTCACTCACTCACTCATGCACATGCACATACAACGCCGTTAAGGGCCAGTACGCTCAGACGTCGAGCACGGGAACTTCAGGCGTATGCGAACTGAATTGTCCGCTGCGTGTAGCAATTCAGCTGGAAATCAACATTTGCCAAAATCCACGCACGACACGTCTTTAGAAATACTCCAATAACAAGACAAATAATGCAAGTGGTATGGTTGTACATTACCTAAATGACAGAACTGCATATTATCGTCTCAGATTACTCTGAATGATGCACGTACATATTATAAACATAATGATTGAAAAGATTTGATAAGGGGGTATCGGCATTTTCGTCGACATTTTTAAATCTCTTTGTGTGTGTATGTCTAGTCTTAGTAACAAGCGTTTGCAATTTTAAAAATCTTGATTAAACGCTCACGTCACGATTTGGTTAACGCGACACTTCGAGTTTTACCGGCATGGAAAACGACAAATTGTTGGGTCACTTTACCCTACACTTCGTAGATTTGGGTGACCTGTTTCACAAAAGGTACAGAACCGTTCACGTGATGTTAACGTGAACGTGACGTGACTGTTCGTACCAAGCCGGAATTCGCGATCGTGACTGATAAATGTGAACGTTGAACTTTCGTTTAACTGGACTCTCAAAAAAGAAAAAGGAGAGAGATAATGGACTTGTCGAAGTTAGACATTCGTAATTAGAAAAAGGTGATTTGCGAACATTTAGAATTAGATTATGGACAGTAATTTGCCTGTCCTTTATTTCCCATCGGACATTAAACTATTTGAGCTCTGGACATTAATTACATGTATTTGATATCATGTCTTCACTTCTTGTAAAGTATGTTTTGAAATGTTCACATTGATTATGTTTGTTCTCATATTCAAAGCTTGTTTTACGTTGTTTAAACATTAAAAAAAAAAAGAGATTTCGATATGCATTTTGCCAGTTTTAGAAGTTACGATTCTCATGTTTTCTGATTTTCTCTCTCTCACTCTCCCGCTTAATCTGTTTGTTGTCATCGCTACTGTAGTCAACGTTTTAGTTGAGTTATGATTTTCAATGTGCAATATCCAGTGTATATATATTTGTACTGTTGTTGAAGTAATAATTTATGATTGTATATTTCGCTCTCCTGATTCTTTCTCGTGTTCTCTCTATCTGTCGCTACATATTTAATTGTGTTTTTTATTCTGGAAGGGGAGGGATATTGTGTTTGTATATAAGTTCCCACGCTCTAGTTACTGTGTACCGCGCCTTCGCGCAGTTCCATGAATTGTGTTATTTATAGCCGCATTGTTGCATCATGTTGTTGTGTCATTCGAATAAAGCTCACTTGCTACAGGGCAATTCCAAGGTAACAGCGTGACGGTAGGAGGGTGTTTCTTATGGGGCGCCAAGTGTAAACACATGGATTCCGTTACAAAATCAATGATTTTGTTACAAAATCAACCAACAATAATGATTTTGTTACAAAATCAATCGACAGAAATGATTTTGTTACAAAATCAACCAACAATAATGATTTTGTTACAAAATCAATCGACAGAAATGATTTTGTTACAAAATCAACCAACAATAATGATTTTGTTACAAAATCAATCGACAGAAATGATTTTGTTACAAAATCAATCGACAGAAATGATTTTGTCACAAAATCAAGGCAAAAAAATGATTTTGTTACAAAATCAATCGACAGAAATGATTTTGTCACAAAATCAAGCCAAAAAAATGATTTTGTTACAAAATCAATCGACAGAAATGATTTTGTTACAAAATCAAGCAAAAAAAAAGATTTTGTTACAAAATCAATCGACAGAAATGATTTTGTCACAAAATCAAGCAAAAAAAATGATTTTGTTACAAAATCAATCGACAGAAATGATTTTGTCACAAAATCAAGCAAAAAAAAATGATTTTGTTACAAAATCAATCGACAGAAATGATTTTGTCACAAAATCAAGCAAAAAAAATGATTTTGTTACAAAATCAATCGACAGAAATGATTTTGTTACAAAATCAAGCAAAAAAAAATGATTTTGTTACAAAATCAATCGACAGAAATGATTTTGTTACAAAATCAAGCAAAAAAAATGATTTTGTTACAAAATCAATCGACAGAAATGATTTTGTTACAAAATCAATCCTGTTGAGTGATTTTGTTAACAAAATCAATGATTTTGTAATCGTTTGTGTGATTTTGTAATCGTTCGTGTGATTTTGTAACAAAATCAATGATTTTGTAATCGTTTGTGTGATTTTGTAATCGTTCGTGTGATTTGGTAATCGTTTGTGTGATTTTGTAATCGTTTGTGTGATTTTGTAACAAAATCAATGATTTTGTAATCGTTTGTGTGATTTTGTAATCGTTCGTGTGATTTTGTAATCGTTTGTGTGATTTTGTAATCGTTTGTGTGATTTTGTAATCGTTCGATAGATTTTGTAGTGATTTTTTTATCGTACCAAGTACGATACAGACTGGCGATATATTTCGTAGAAAGCAACGAACGTAGAGGGCGTCAACACAACATGCCAATTATTTGAGCAATTGTAGAAGATTTAGTTGACTTTTGCCTTGGTACGTTATATTTATGTTTACTAGGGTACTCTTCACGAGCGCGTAGCGGGGAGCTAGCGGCGTAGCGTGCCGACACCGGAGTGCGGGCACAAAAGTGAACTATCAGACCAGATGTGTTGAGCCATGTCGGCTGAAGAGGCAAATCAGGCAATCCTCAGGATCAGGATTTTGGATAGACTCCGGAATGAGGTACGTAATTGCGTAGTGTCTAACTCATGGACCGTATGACTGGTGAGTCGTATGACTCGTGAGATTTATAATTCGTGGGCTGTATGACTCGTGAGTTGTATGACTCGTGAGTCGTATAACAGTCGTAGGTGTCGGTCTCGTGACGTGCACCCGATCTAACTATGTAGTAGAGATCCATATTTTTCAGGTCTCATTTTGTGTCTCATTTTGTTTTTTTATTTTGCTTTTCCCTATTAATTATCTTTCATAGTAAATTCAGACCATCATATCAGAGAATTGTTAGAGATCAAGGATGGTCAAATCAATTCTTTTTAAGTTTAACTAGGTTCGATGCTGCCGCTGTGTTGTGTCATTTCTGCACTTACTGTACTACTAGACTGCAAGGCTCCACACCAACTTTTGTTGGCAGTTGCCCCTTCGGGCCACCAAAATTAAGGAAAAATTAATTAAAAAGAATTGATTTTACCATCCTTGATCTCTAACAATTCTCTGATATGATGGTCTGAATTTACGGCCAAATCTTCGTTTAGGTCCCCCCTCTGTTACGTCCGTAGCTCAGTCTGTGTACAAAGTCTATGGGAGTTGGTTGAGGTCCCCGTCCGTAACGAAATGAACGCAAGTGAATGGAAGGGGTGGACTAAAGAATGCCGAATTTACTATGAAAGATAATTAATAGGGAAAAGCAAAATAAAAAAACAAAATGAGACACAAAATGAGACCTGAAAAATATGGATCTCTACTACATAGTTAGATCGGGTGCACGTCACGAGACCGACACCTACGAGTTATACGACTCACGAGTATACAACTCACGAGTCATACAGCCCACGAATTATAAATCTCACGAGTCATACGACTCACCATACGGTCCATGAGTTAGACACTACGCAATTACGTACCTCATTCCGGAGTCTATCTAAAATCCTAAGGATTGCCTGATTTGCCTCTTCAGCCGACATGGCTCAACACATCTGGTCTGATAGTTCACTTTTGTGCCCGCACTCCGGTGTCGGCACGTTACCCCCGCTAGCTCCCCGGTACGCGCTCGTGAAGAGTACCCTAGTAAACATAAATATAACGTACCAAAAGTCAACTAAATCTTCTACAATTGCTCAAATAATTGTCATGTTGTGTGACGCCCTCTACGTTCGTTGCTTTCTACGAAATATATCGCCAGTCTGTATCGTACTTGGTACGATAAAAAATCACTACAAAATCTATCGAACGATTACAAAATCACACAAACGATTACAAAATCACACAAACGATTACCAAATCACACGAACGATTACAAAATCACACAAACGATTACAAAATCATTGATTTTGTTACAAAATCACACGAACGATTACAAAATCACACAAACGATTACCAAATCACACAAACGATTACAAAATCACACAAACGATTACAAAATCATTGATTTTGTTACAAAATCACACGAATGATTACAAAATCACACAAACGATTACAAAATCATTGATTTTGTTAACAAAATCACTCAACAGGATTGATTTTGTAACAAAATCATTTCTGTCGATTGATTTTGTAACAAAATCATTTTTTTTGCTTGATTTTGTAACAAAATCATTTCTGTCGATTGATTTTGTACAAAATCATTTTTTTTTGGCTTGATTTTGTAACAAAATCATTTCTGTCGATTGATTTTGTAACAAAATCATTTTTTTGGCTTGATTTTGTAACAAAATCATTTCTGTCGATTGATTTTGTAACAAAATCATTTTTTTGCTAGATTTTGTGACAAAATCATTTCTGTCGATTGATTTTGTAACAAAATCATTTTTTTTGCTTGATTTGTGACAAAATCATTTCTGTCGATTGATTTTGTAACAAAATCATTTTTTTTGCTTGATTTTGTAACAAAATCATTTCTGTCGATTGATTTTGTAACAAAATCATTTTTTTGGCTTGATTTTGTGACAAAATCATTTCTGTCGATTGATTTTGTAACAAAATCATTTTTTTGCCTTGATTTTGTGACAAAATCATTTCTGTCGATTGATTTTGTAACAAAATCATTTCTGTCGATTGATTTTGTAACAAAATCATTATTGTTGGTTGATTTTGTAACAAAATCATTTCTGTCGATTGATTTTGTAACAAAATCATTATTTGTTGGTTGATTTTGTAACAAAATCATTGATTTTGTAACGGAATCCATGTGTTTACACTTGGCGCCCCATAGTTTCTCACGATGAAAGTCTAAATAACTCACAAAATAAAATGTCCAGAACCAAATTTTGATATGCATCTGTTCCCACTATCCTACAATTATTTACAATAGGAAAGAAAATCAAAATTCCCACTAAATTATGAATTTTGAATATCAATATCTACGGTAACAGCGTGACGGCAAAAAGACATGGGTTTCTTACATGGTAAGAAACTAAGCAAACTCTGTGAACTACAGAACATTTTGCAATTTTGTCACATTGATTCTTTGTACTAGACATCAAGCTAGAACATCCAAATAAAAATGTAGAAAAAATCAATGTTCATAGTAAATATGATATCATAAACGTATCTGTGCACGGTAACAGCGTGACCTCTGAATTGTACATGTTATATATATGGGAGATATTGATGAGATGAATAAGATTATACAATTTTGATGTAGTCATCCAGAATCTATACAGAACTAGATGAATGGGTAATATAACCCATATGCTCTGAAATGATGGTTCGCATGACACAAATTTGCAGCCTAGCGCCCTCTATTGATCAAAAATGTTTTTGGACAAAACTGAAATTCTTATCTTTTTCAGAATTTAGCTTGAGGAACCATCAAATATCAAACCCAAAAATACAAACTTAATTGCAACAATAAAATATTAGACCTTTGACATCTGACCTTTGACCTTATTCTCAAATTAGCATACAAATGTTTAATTTTATGTCGGCACAGTGCATATCTACAAGTGATTTGTTACATGTAACATGATTTCAATGTCAGTAAGTTTTTGTGTTTGAATTGGTAATTATCCGAGTGACCCTTTGACCTGTGCTCCAAACATTTTCATAGAATTTTCGTTTATCTACAGTACTTTTTCTAACATTAATTCTGACATTTTTTTGTGAGATAAAAAATAAACTACAATAATTTGACCTGTTGACCTTTGACCCCATGACCAAATTCTATAATCAGGTCATCTACTTCACTGAACGCATACCAGTATTAATTATCATGTCATCCTTCAAGGATTCTTGAAATATCTTGGGAATAATATATTTTTTGCATATTAATTAGCTGTGACCTTTGACCTTTGACCTCATGGCCCCAAAATGTATCAGATAATACATACCTCTGAATACATATCTTGTACAAAGGTTTGAACAGAATCCATCCAAAGATTCTTGAGATATTGCAAAAAAAAAAGTAGGTTGCGTCACGCTGTTACCCAAAAAGTAACAGCGTGACCAAATTGATATTGCTTAGATTTATTAGTGGTAAAAGATAATGCTGCTATTTAGCATCCATAATATAGCTCTATGGGTGAATGAAGAAGAAACAAAAAATAATTTCATTCCCATTCATATTTTTCCAGAAATATTAAAAATACCTGTTTTTAGGGTAACAGCGTGACATATAGATGACTATAAATGAAACAGTCACTGAAGCAGAACAAAGAGCGAAAATGCCGAAATAGATATTTATCTGATAAATTGAAGTAATGTTTTTACCAAGACTGAAAGAAAATGTTATGAAAACCTATTTTTGCAGCTCTTTTAAGCTTAATATTACAAGTATATTTTGTGAAAATAATTGAAAATTAATTTATGCTAATTATTCCTATGAAATAATAGTTTACGGCAAATTTTTTTTTGAACAAAATGCATTTCTGAATAGTCTGAATAACATTCACACTTCTATAGTGATATTTAAAACTCCAATTTTGTTTGTGTGTCAGTATGCGTGTGCGGTTGCGTGTATTAAATTGTTTGTCTATGTATATTGGTCTGAGATGATTTAAA
>JBAMJV010009990.1:0-28906 GCA_037951105.1 Echinarachnius parma | reverse complement strand
TGGCAATCTTTGCACATGGCTCATGCAGCCATAGCCGTGTCGAGCCTTGGGCTTGGGCATATGGCATGTCCTCGTAACAGCTAGAAAAGAATAATGATATACCAAACTATACTCACATTCTCACTTTGTATCATCGAAAATATCCGGCGCCTAGCCTGCAATTTACTCGATCGCCGCGTCGTCAAACTGTGCCTCGGCCTCGCTCTCGAATCTCGTCGATATCGTCGCGACGCATCAGATCACTTACATACAATTTTGTGTGCGCTGCGACAAATCCTTAAACACGCAATCCCCATAGGAATTCACTCGCACAAAAAGGAAAAGTAGTGTCGTCGAGAATATTCTGGATGACGTCATTACTAGTCTTAGTAACAAGCGCTTTCACGTTTACAAATAATGATTAAACACTCACGTCACGTTTTGGTAGACGTGACGATTCGAGTTTTACCGGCATGGAAAACGACAAATTGTTGGGTCACTTTACCGTGACTGTTTGTAGATTTGGGTGACCTGTTTCACAAAAGGTACAGAACCGTAAACGTGACGTGAACGTGACGTGAACGTGACTGTTCGTACCAAGCCATATTTAATGTAGTATATAACCTTGGAAAAATAATTATTATTTAATTTCATGCATTACAGCTAGTTTATGCAATTTTAGTAAATCTTTAACTTGCCCGGTAATTGTTTAATTAATCATAATGATCATAAAATATAAAAATTTGCATTGGGAAAGATAGATTTAGACATGATGCATATTGATTTTTTGTAATCAATTGATCACTTTGATCCCTTTATTTATTAATTGATATAAAACATATAATGTAATTTACTCTCTTTCGTTAGTATTCATGCCTAATTCGTGATACTATTCAGGTATTTTATGATTTATGTCATTAATCATTATTCATTAATCATTAATTATTGTATAAATACATCAACGTTTCTTTATATCGTGAGTTCATTAATGTTACCTCCATGTTTGTAAATAGTGTTGTAAATGACGCTGCAATTCAGCTTTTAGCTGCGAATGTGACATTTTTTCATGAATAAAATACCATTATTATTACTGATATGTGTTTAGAGCAGAGTATTTAAGTAATCCTGCGTGTCATTTTGGTTAATTTTGATGGGCAGGGTTTTAAGATATGATCATGTGAACAATTATAATTTTCTTTTTGAGCCCAATGTATTTTCTTATAGTATATCTCTACTTATTAATAGTATTTATCTCACAATTAATTAGTTTATATTTAAATATAAATATTAACGTAACTCGACATTGACTATACATTGACATTTAACAACATTCCGTTTGAAAATGATACAAACTAGATTATTATCAAAACATAAATGTTTAATTTAGATTCAGATAACATTTCATACAATTATGTATAAATGTATACCATTTTGCGGTAATCAGCAATATTTACAGAGTGTACATCAGACTGAACAGTTTATGCTGATATACATCAGTCATGTCAGTGAATCATAATTAATTAACCTTTGACTATTATGTGACAGCTTATAAACACAAGCCATGTATAAACATACTCGATCATACCAACCACATTTCAATTATCAAAACATTAATTAAAGTCATACCTGTAAAGTGTCCAAATCCACAAAAATTACTTGGAGCTTCCTCGTTTCTCTTCTACCGTGTTGTTTAGCTTATGGTAAGAGAAGAATAAAATAGGGTTTGATTTTTTCAAATGTCCCTTTAGTATGAAGATAATTATCATTGAAAATCATTATTCCAAAAGCGTTAATCAACGCAATTGAAAAAAGTACAATTGTTGTAGCTAAACGTGTCCGCATTGCAGCACGCGTGGGAACATTCCGGAGATTGAACTTTGAACCCAGCGAGCACAAATTCCATGAATTCTGTACTACGTCTGTAACGTAATCATACACGGGTGCGAATATCTCAAACGGCTGATTTATACTGTGACAAATGTATGGCAGACCATCAGTATTCGGTGATAAAATATGAACTCAATATTCGTTTTTTTCACTAGGTAAACAGTGTTCGTTTTCTTTCAAACTTTCACAAATCTTTCAATTGTATTTTACAATGATATTGATATAGGATTGAAGTCTCAAATGTCATTTTGTGCAATATCTGACACTTTACAGGTATCACTTTAATTTAAAAGTAAGCATATTATTAACATTGTTTAATCAGTTGCATGCAAATAGTTGTTCAACAGTGTTTATACAGAATTTGTATATTCTCACATAAACACTATAAGACAGGTGCCCGTTCCTGATGTATGTTTGCCCTTTCCATAAGGAACATCCTCAACAACTACTTGTTTCTATAGACAAATTAGTTATTTATTTGGAATCGTCATACTTATTAGTTGCAACAGCTCGTTGCTGAGGTATTCCAAGCCCCCCTTTACGAACATAACCCAATTGGTTCTTCATGAGGAATTATCAAGTATATCCTAAGATTGTTAACACTCTGTCGTTTAAAAATCACGTTTCAGAAGGTTACCAAGCACATATAAGGAGGAATGTATATTCATTCTAGGATCAAGTAGTTGCAACAGATCGTTCCAGAATTATTTCATGTCCCCTTTCACCAGAAACATCCTCAACAACCACCTGTACCAATGTGCTATTCGTTAGGAATCATCATATTTATCCTCAGATTAACACTCAGCCGTTTCAGTAGCTCGTTCCAGAAGTATTCCTGGCCCCTTTCGTCTTCGGTCCAGCTGAGATAGGCCCCATGATCGCTCAGGTATAGTCTGACCAGATGCGGTAGCTCTCCAACTGGAATATCATCAAGAAAGACCAGGACAACGTTCTCCACCTGGGTATCTGATACGTGGTTCATAGCGATACGGAACTTTGTAATAAAGATGTGGTCCATGATCGCGGCTCTGCTCATCAATATGATCGTCTTGAAGCTCTTCTCTACGTTATCATATACGGCGTCCAGATAGTGCATACCCAAGGTCAAATCATCATCGCCAAAGGCCACTCTTTCGAAGTTTGGAAGTCGCTCCTCTATCAATGGCCTTATGTTTTCCGTGACCCATAAATCATCGTTGTCGCAGAACATGATGTTGAGATCGTAGTCGAAATCCCTCTGCTCGCGTCCATCTTGTATCTCTTTGTATCCTAGGACAGCTAGCTTAAGGAGAAAAAGTTTGTAACGGAGTAACCATCGGTTGTGATAGGACAGCAAGAGCCCAATGATGAATCCAATGCTTAACAGCGAAACGCAAGAGTATAGCGCGATGTTCGGCAAGCAAACCTCACTCGGTTTGAAGGCTTCCAGTGTATTGCCTCTCAGTGGTGCCAAGGTTGCTAAATCACTAGAACAAATAGTTTGAGGAAGGGATATAAGAACTTTGCGATATTGTTCGATCATCCAGCCATTTTCACAATTACAAATCAAAGGATTGCCCGAAATGTCAAGTTTTTGAAGGGAAGAGGACACTGGTTTAAATGTGCTCGAATTGAAGCTGATAAAACGATTTTTATTCAGCCATAATTCCGTCAGGTTTGGCGTTTGATCGAATACATCTTCGCTGATGTAAGACAAACGGTTATCATCAAGGTACAGTATTCTTAATCCACCTATGTACTTCATTAACGAGAATGAAACACGCCGAAGCAGGTTCCCGCGTACATTTAAGAGAATGAGAGATTTCAATCCAGCGAAGGCACCGGGAGGCAGATAATGTAAACCATTCTTACTAAGATCAAGCTCAAGCAAATGTGATAAATTCGCCACTAGACCCCATTCTAAAAGCTCTACAAATAACAAGCTAGCACGTAACTCAAGATACTTAAGCTGATGTACCTCAGAGAAAATGTTGCAACGTGGATCGAACGTAGACGTATCAGTAATACTAATGTGTTCCAGGAACGGTGAATAGTGAAACATCTCAGGTGTGCAATAGACATTGAAAGTTGAGCCATATAAAACAAACTTTTTCAACCGCGGTGTGTACAATATCAATATATCCACATATGTCTGGCCAGACAAGAATATAATCTCAAGTTGATTAAACTCAGAAATTTCAAGAAATGTTAAGCTTGTGCTATTATTTAAGCTTAATTCCTTCAAGTAGTTCAATCCAACGAATGCGAATTTATTTAGGACATCAAATCTATTTCCATCAAGTTGTAGTACACGTAAATTAATGTGCCATGTGGCATTCATAGGATTGAAGGTTTCGATATTGGTCCAGTTCAAGTGGAGAGTGTGTAATGCTCTGAGATCATTGAAATATTCAGGGCGTATCTCACTGATCATGTTTCCCGTCAAAATAAGTCGTGTCAGATTGTCGAGTCCAAGAAATGAGAAAGCATTGAGAGAACTGATTTGGTTGTATTCCAGGTCCAAAGTTTGCAGATTCATCATCCAAGTTTGATTGTTTGGATTTAAGCTTCTGATAAGGTTTTTTCTCAGTATTAGAGAACGCAGCCCAACCATTCCAAAGAAGTAATCTGGTTGAACCATATAGATATGGTTGTATTGTATGTCAAGAATCGTCACATCAGTTAAGTTAACAAATATACATGGATATAACTGTATATTATTTTTAGAGAAACTTACTCTGGCAAGTGGTTTGTTTCGAAGCGGATCAAACAAATCAAAGGGTATCGACCTATATTCCGATGTACTTATCTCAAGTTCCTCAATTTGGGACTGTGCAATTCCAATGAATAAACTATTCAGGACAGTCCATGGTAATGGCTTGGTATAGCCTAGTTTGAGAGTAGTCACTTTGAGGGCTGCAATGGAGTTAGGATGAACTGAGCCAAGCGGGTTTCCACTTAGATCCAGCGTTGCAGGCGAATAATATGTTACGGAAATGTCCGTATAAATAGCTGTAATCTGGCAAAACGCCAAATCAATACTTCTAAGGTGTTGACTATGAAGTGCGAAGTAAGGCAACTCTCCTAAATTATTAAATCTGAGACTCAGGTATTCCAGATACTGGAGCTGCTGGAATGCTTCACTTTCTATAAAATATATTTTGTTTTCCCTTAGGTTAATTCTCGTTAGCTCTTCATAGCGCACGAACGAAATGTTGCGTACTGTTTGAAACTTATTTCTGCGCAGAAAGATATCGATGATATTTGACATTAGGTTTTGAGGAACTGCGGTGAGATTACCGTCAGAACAATCTGCTGTCCGTTGCTCGAGACTTTCTCTACAAGGAGATTGAGATGTCCAAGGGCCATGATCACTGCGATCTTCCACGAAGGCCTGTCCACATACTATGATGTGCAGTAAGACAAGGAAGATCAAACTGAGAAGTTGTATGAAGGCCATAATTGTTGTAACTTTCCAAGAGTGCGATAGATGAACAAAAACTATTTTGCAAGTCAGTCAAATACTGTTAATGATAACTCAAAAAGCACGACGGTATAGCTGATGCCATACACAGTTTAACAAGTTATATGCATTAGCCATGAACACAAGTGATATGTTTGAATTGACTATACAACAACAAGCTATACGCAGAAGGCTTTGCTCCTAGAATGATATATTCCCGTTTTCCCTTCGTGTTTATAAAGTATAAGGATGAGTAATAGATTGGAGAGATTGGGTGAAACTATCATCAATTATAAATTTTACTTTGCTCTTCATTGTCATGAATTTAATATATGATATGATTATGTCGAATTATACTCGGATTTTGATTGCTCTGTTTTTGCTTTCGGTTAGAGCTCTTAATTGTTATAATTAATCATGATCTTAATGTCATGATGAGTGATCTGTTATTCGTTATGAAGACCATGCCTAATGCAATTTATTATCTGTGGGAGGTTTATCGTGATTAGTTTGTTTTTAGTCATCATTCTTAACATGTAACAATCTTGATAGGCGCTATTCAAATCGAAAATATAATTATTATATTACACGGTTGCATTGTCAAAATTGTTCAAGAGATGACAAAGATGTCAAAGTTCAAATGTGCTAATTTTGCGTGTCGTGTATTTGATGAAAGTTCTTCGAGAATATATTTAAAGGGAAAGTACAGTTTTGGTAAAACTAAATGTTAGTAAACAAAACCTGCACAATTACATAACAAACTGATAGTTATAACTCCACCATGCTCGGAAGGAATAAAAAATAACAAATAACCATTCGGTAAAAAGCCCGTTCAAAAAGATTTGTTATAACATAAGATATTATAGCGTTTTTTAAAGGCGCATTAGTTGATAATTCGTTGTTTTGGTATGCAGCTGTGACTAAGCGTAGTCGGGGTGATTATACAATAGGTTAGGGCGTTATATTGGGTAACACACTACATCTATTTGTTGTAAAGGATTTTCTCTGATGTTATTTGTATCGGCATGGTAAAATTTTTAGGGCCACACCCCCACCACTCACTAGAACCTAAGCTAATATTGCAATAAAAGATAATGTAAACAAAATGGTTCCATTAAATCAATAGGGCTCCATTCGGTATAATTCCAAAACCACTCTTGTACGTTATAAGGTGCAGGTTCATAAAGTATGTGGATGGTCTGAAGATTCAGCTTGAGGTGAATAATTCATAGAAATGTAACGTCCTATAAAAAATCAAGACAAAAATAAAAACAACAAGAAAAAGATTATCACAAGATAAAGGTGATACCATTTTATAATATGGAAGGCCATTTATAGCCTTGGGAAACAATGTATTCAAAGACAAAGATGCAGGTATTTTAAACTTTTCATAAAGGTTGCATCAAGAACATGAAATCTCCTTGTTAATAGCACATATTAATTATTTCAATCAGTATTTTACGTCTTTGAAAAAGGACTTTTACAACAATTAGTCTAAGAAACTAATGGATTTCCATACCTTTTATGTCCAACTAAGACTTAAGTGCAACGTTCAAAGGATCCTTTTCTTCGATTACTAATCAGAATGGTATTATCCATTACACACGGAGAAGACGATAGTCAGGGATAGTGGATGTGGTGTGGCAAGATTGGTAGAGCGCGCGCTTTCCGATCATGAGATCCCGAGTTCGAACCCTGCCCACGGCGTTTGTCCTTCAGCAAAACAATTTATCCACTATTGCTGCTCTCTACCCAGGTGTATAAATGGGGACCGGTAGGAGGTGAAAGCCTTTATGTGAACGATCTTCTTGAGCCCACTGAGCGCGTGGAAGGAATACTCCCCAGGGAGTGGAGATGGTGCACACAATGTGTGCTGGTTTGCATTGTATCCTATGACCGGGGTAATAATAAAATTGTAAAGCGCTTAGAGATGATCGTGATCAATCGTGATAGGCGCTATATAAATATTGGATATTATTATTATTAATGATGACTGTATAATCAAATTATATAGATGGCGCTATTCGCATTGTATCATAGAGCCGTATATCTGTGTAGATCATGATGATCGATGATCGACAATGGTTATAATCGATGGACACAGAGTTTGACCATAACGTTTTAATTAAACGATGGGAGCCATGGTGGTTATAGCCCAAAGTCGCGCCATGACGCTTGATAAACCCATGCATTTGTACAGTTGTACGTGTCTGATAGTCAGCGAACACCATGATTTCCATTCGTGTCTTATCGCATTCTAATAAAGAACATTTTCAACATATTTCAATGAGACATTGGTTTTGCGATGTGACTGGGCCTTTAAGTGAAATAAACATCTTTGCATAAGGAAAGGGTCGCTGTTCCATTTTTGACAGAGCTCAATGTTCAAAACATTAAAATGATGCCAATTCTGTTAGTAATAGTGACCCATTGATAAACATTTAATAATTAATATTTGGATGAAAACAAATCTTTAAAAAAGACATAAACATGCATCACAGTTTCAAATTTCCAAAACAAACTGTACAAAGTAATACATTCAATGCATCGAATTGATTCGACGTCTATAAATGAGTTTACATAATGATATTTTCATGATTATAGTAAAAGCCAAATAACAGTATTGGGAAAGTTACCGAAAGTATCTATATTGGCAAACAAAATTGATCAATATTATTTAAATAGTATAAAAAGGGGCTTGTGTTCACAAATCCGAACCTCAGTAGCATTACATGTAGATATATCAGTAGAAACGTTGATGCATGCCGTTGATATTAGGCCAAAATTAAGTGCCTGTTCGGCACGTTTACGTCGGCCAGTCTATACGCTCGCTCGCATGAGGAGCACGCATGGTCTAGAATTTGCTTTTGCATGCAGCGAACATGCGCTTTATTTAAATCAATGGTATTATACTTTGTTTTATTTTGGATTTAAAGTATATTACAATAACAGAAGTGTCTAGCAATGAAGCAAGGCGTGTGATGTTGCTGGTCCCTTGTAAAAATGTTTATATTTAATGTACACAAATAAAACAGAATGGTACATACAATTGAAACAAGAACATTATACTAATCCGGAGAATAATACGTCTGATCCCCGCAAAAATATTGGTTATTATCAGACTATTATTGATAATCATACAAACTAAAAAAAACAAAACAACATATTATCAGCTATCAAGATAAATTCGGTGTTTGGAAGTGAAAACAAAATAGAAATGCCGAGAATTGGCACATTCCTGACTCCTCGCGACAAAATTTAGTACATTTTTACAACAAAAAAATTCAACGAACAAAGTTGAAAATGAATGAGAAACATAAATAATGTATAACCAAGTAAAGTGAATAGTATAGTTTAGTGGTACCGTGTGTGTCTACCTATTTATAGTATTTACTTATAATACAGTTCTATTTATTTATAGTATTTATTTCACAATTCATATTTGAACATAGATAGTAACGTAACTTGCCATTGACTATAAATTGACATTTCAACAACATTTCGTTTGAAAATGATACGAACAAGATTATTATCAAAACATAGATGTCTAATTTAGATTCAGATAACACTTCATAAAATTATGTATACATGTATACCATTATGCGGTAATTAGCAATATTAACAGTAAGAGTGTACATAAGACTGAACAGTTTATGCCAATTTACATCAGTCATGTCAGTGATTCATGATTAATTATCATTTGACTAGTTGTTGACCGCTTGTAATCACTGACGAGCCATATTAACCGATTAGATCATACCAACCACGTTAATTTCAATTATCAAAACATTAATTAACTAAAAGTAAGCCTATAATTACATTGTTTAACCAGATAAAAGCATGTGGCTGTTTAACAGTGTTTATAATGAATCATCATGTATATTCTCAAATAAACATTAAGACAGAAGCACGTTCCTAATGTATTTTTGCCCTTTCCATACGGATCATCGTCAACAACCACCTGTGTAGACCAATTACATGTAATTATAATAATAATATACACTTTTTATATAGCGCCTATCACGATTGATACTCATCTGTAAGCGCTTTACAATGTAATTATTACCCCGGTCATATAGGATATAACGCAAACCAGCACACATTGTGTGCTCCATCTCCACTCCCTGGGGAGCATTCCTTCCAAGCGCTCAGTGGGCTCAAGAAGATCGTTCACATCAAGGCTTTCACCTCCTACCGGTTCCCATTTATACACCTGGATAGAGAACAGCAATAGTGGATAAATTATCTTGATGAAGGACAAATGTTGTGGGCAGGGTTCGAACTCGGGATCTCATGATCGGAAAGCGCGCGCTCTACCAATCTTGCCACACCACATCCACATCCATTATTCAATTTGAATTATATTTATCCTGAGAATAATAATTAGTTGTGTTAGCAGCATGTCGCTGAGGTATTTTTAGCCCCATTTAGTTGGTTATTTATAAATAATCACCATGTTTATCCTAAGATTAACACTCAATCGTTTCAACATCTCGTTTCAGAAGTATTCCAAGCCCATATTAGGAACACCATTCGTTATTCAAAAGAAGGAGCCATAAGTTTATCCTCAGATTCGGATAAAGTACAAAGGCTCGTTCCAGAAGTATGTCATATCCCCTTCCATCAGGAACATCCTCAACAACCTTCTGTACAAAACGGATCGGTTATTCGTTAGGAATCATCATGTTTATCCTCATATTAACTCTCAGTCTTTTCAGCAGCTCGTTCCAGAAGTATTCCTGGCCCCTTTCGTCTTCGGTCCAGCTGAGGTAGGCCCCATGATCGCTCAGGTAAAGTCGGACCAGATGCGGTAGCTCTCTAACTGGAATATCATCAAGAAAGACGAGAACTACGTTCTCCACCTGGGTATCTGACACGTGGTTCACAGCGATGCGGAACTTTGTCATGAAGATGTGGTCCAGAACCGCGGCTCTGCTCATCAGTAGGACCGTCTTGAAGCTCCTCTCCACGTTATCATACACGGCGTCCAGGTAGTGCATACCCAATGTCAGATCATCATCGCCAAATGCTACTCTCTCGAAGTTTTGAAGTCGTTCCTGTAGCATGGGCATTATGTTTTCCTTGACCCATAACTCGTCGTTGTCGCAGAACATGATGTTGAGATCGTAGTCAAAATCCCTCTGCTCGCGTCCATCTTGTATCTCTTTGTATCCTACTACAGCTAGCTTCAAGAGAAACAGTTTGTAGCGGAATAACCATCGGTTGTGATATGTCACCAAGAGTCCAATGATGAAACCAACGGTTAACATCGAAACGCAGGAGTACAGTGCGATGTTCGACAAACAAACTTCACTGGGTTTGAAGGCTTCAAGTGACTTGCCTCTCAGTGGTGCCAAGGTTGCTGAAGCACTCCAACAAATGGTTTGAGGAAGAGAGATGAGAACTTTGCGATACTGTTCGATCATCCAGCCATTTTCACAGTTGCAAATCAAAGGATTTCCCGAAACATCAAGGGTTTGAAGGGAAGAGGACACTGGTGTAAATGTACTCGAATTGAAGCTGACAAATTGATTTTTATTAAGCCATAATTCCGTCAGGTTGGGCGTTTGCTCGAACACATCTTCGTCAATTTAAGACAAACTGTTACTATCAAGGTACAATGTTCTTAATTCGACCATGCCCTTCATTAACGTGTATGAAATGCTCAGAAGCTGATTTCTGCGTAAATTTAAGACAATAAGAGATTTCAATCCAGCGAAGGCATCCGGAGGCAGATACTGCAACTGATTTACGCTTAGGTCAAGCTCAAGCAAATGTGGTAAATTTGCCACTATACCACATTGAAGATTACCAAATAAGCTAGGATGCATTGCACGTTACTGAAGGTATTTGAGCTGTCGTACTCTGGAAAAAAAGTCGCATTCCATGTCGAACGAAGTCGTATAAATAATACTAATGCGTTCAAGGAACGGCGAGTATTGAAACATCTGAGGTGTGTAATACAAGTTGAACTCTGCGCCATCTAAATATAACGTTTTCAACCGCGGTGTGTACAATATCAATTCGTCCATGCTTGTCTGTCCAGACAGATATACAATCTCAAGTTTATTTATCGTAGAAATTTCAAAATATTTCAAGTTTTTACTAACGTTAAAGCTCAATTCCGTCAAGTTGTTCAGGCCAAGAATTGCGAATTCATTTAGAACTTCGAATTTATTACCATCAAGGTTAAGCTCTCGTAAATCTATTTGCCATTTTGCATTCATAGGATTGAAGGTCTCGATATTGATCCAGTTTAAGTAGAGGGTGTGTAATGCTTTGAGATGATTGAAATATTCAGGGCGAATCTCACTGATTCTGTTTCCCGACAATATCAGTTGTGTCAGATTAGCGAGACCACGGAACGAGAAATCATTGAGAGAACTGATTCGGCCGCCTGCCAGGTCCAGAGTGTGAAGGTTGATCATCCGCGTTTGGTTGTTTGGATTAAAGCTTCTGATTGGGTTATTGCTCAGTATTAGAGAACGCAATCCCACCATTCCAAGAAAATAATCCGGTTGTACGATTTTGATTTGGTTTTGCATTAAGTCAAGAATGGTCACATCAGTTAAGTTAGCAAATATAAATGGATATAAGTTGATGTTAGTTTCATAGAAACTTACTCTGGCTAGTGGCTTATTTCAGAGTGGATTGAACAGGTCAGTGGGAATCAATCTACACTTTGATTGTATTATCTCTAGTTCATCAATGTGTGACCTTGCAATCCCAGTGAATAAACTTGTCAGGACAGGAAATGGGAATGGCTTGGTTTTGCGGATTTTGAGAGTAGTCACTTCGAGAGCTGCAATGGAGTCAGAGTGTATCGAGACAAAGGAGTTCCCACATAGATCTAAAGTTACAGCCGTAGCATATGGTATAGATATGCCAGACGAAATATATGCAATTCGGCTATAAGCCAAACTAATCGATCTAAGGTGTTGACTACGAAGCACAAAGTAAGGCAACTCGTTCATTTTATTCCCACTTAGAAGCAGCTCTTCAAGATATTTGAGCTGCAAGAAGGCTTCACTTTCAATGAAATGGATCTTGTTGCTACGTAGGTCAATATTCGTTAGCTTCTCGTACCGCGAAAACGAGCTGTTTCGTACTGTTTTGAGCTTATTTCTCCAAAGGGCATTAAGTATTGTGGAACTGATGTGAGTTGTCTCTGTCTACAATCTGCTGTCCGTTGCTCAAGACTTTCTGTACAAGGGGATTGAGATGTCCCAAAGCCATGATGAATGCGATCTTCCACGAAGGTCTGTCCAAAGAAAGGTCCACACACGGCCGTGTTGATATGAACTAGGATGAGGAAGATCAAACTGTGTAGTTTTACAATGGCCACAGTTCTTACTTTCTTAGAGGCAAATATGTGACCTTACACCACAAAACGACCGTTATGTCGCCGTGGTAGTTTGTCTGTTATTAGCTGATATAGCCAAATTTTGTTTAAAATATGAAATTCAGGATTTTGGTATTTCCTGAATGAGGGTATCATAATCTACCTTCTGTGAAATTTTGAGCGTCAGAATTCATGTTTAAATATGATTTTTAATCAAATAAATATGATCAGATTACAGTGCTTGACTGGACGCCGATCTTTGAAACAGCCCGTTTTCTCCCTAACTTTAATACTGATTCAGCCTTGTTCCAAATCTCGGGTGCTCATTTTGAGAGGGTTCGCTTAGTTCGAATTTGACAAATTATATACCATTTTAAAGGTATTGACTTCTACTTTACTCTCATGTAAAAATTAGCACAATCATTTTTCCGACTTATTGGTCGTTTTGTGGTGTGAGGTCACATATGGGCTTCGACATAGCTAGGCAAATTATATATCAACGTTTCAAAAAAGGTATAAGCATGTCGGTATTATGATACAAGCCACAATGATCAGTAATATGCAATAACAAGATACTAACTGTATTGCTGTACAATAGCACGATGCTGGCATCGTGGACTTTGCTCAAATGATGGTTTGTTGTATTCTGTTCTTGTTTATATAGTATGTCATTCCATGCGCACTGCATGGCGCTGCAACGTGCGCAGTGCGTTCGCAAGATGTCATTGCGCGTCTGATTTACGAATGCGAAACCAACGTTAATACAATCTACCTGCCATTATTATTAATTATGACAAATTAAACACGGTATATAACGTTCGACTTTTGTTTGTTTGAAAAGTGCTTCTCCATTAAAATTCATCATGACTATTTTTGTAATTCCTGATGAAGAACTTGAAAAGTACTTTACCAACTTGAGCGGTGTATCTTGTTTTGTTTTCGAAAATGATTCTCAACACATTCCACTTAATTATCAAGAGTCTGCAAAAGGTAATGATAAAATAATGGCCATGGTTTGAATATGTTTTTGTTCTTCGAGTTCTTTCAACTCATACTTGACAAAGCTCTTCATGGTCATGTATAGAAAACGTTGAAATTAAAGGGCAATGAAACTATGGCTTTGCAAACTCTGACGTATGTGCTTAGGGCCGAACAAAAAGCATTTCACTGATTTTAAAGCATCTACAAGCATTCAGACAATGGTGTGAATTGGTGCTATTGGAATGCATTAGTGCATTTCATTGACCGTAGTCCGCACAAACCTAATAATGGCGGCCTCCAGTGTTCGCGTGAATAGTGGTATACCAGATAGAGTTTTCACATATTTCTTCCAAAGTAGAAATCTGAGTCGGAGTAATGTTACATATAATAAACAGGCATATTACGATGTATCAAGTAGGATAAACTCTATTCTTGAGTTGCATTGCCATTTAATAAATGCAGCAAGTTAGAGAATATGCACATTTCAACCAGTCAGATTTTCGCATTAAATCTGTAATATGATCTGATTTCCGATTAATTGCAACTTTACTATCGCTCAGAATTCTTTCTGCAACGGAGCCATGTCCGATAGTATGCATAATATTATAAAAGTGTTTTAATTAATAGTGAGTAAGATTACGATTATTGTAATTTTTTACTGTCAGTGGTCCACCTTGTTTTTGGCATGATGATTCTTTCAGTAATAAAGTATAATTGTTTAGATTTTTAATTTTTTTATTGTCGACGTTGATTATTCGTTATCCCTTTGAACACGAAAGGCCGGAATACCGGCCGCGCAGAGAACGTGCAAATACCCGAAAGGCCGGTAAAGCGGCCTGAAATCATGTAACTGTATAACTGTCAGGAGACCCTAGTTATAATGACGTCATCCTCCTGATCTCTGTTCTACGTAGTGTAGAGATTCCCGTGTGTATTTCAGCATAGCGTTTTAGTGGATTACGGCTTAGATTTGAACGACCACCAGCATGACCAGCTGTTCCACCAGCATCCCAGCCTTCTGGTACACTCTTCGGTGTCCGTTTCGTCTTCAGAATCACTACTTTGACTACTTGTCAAAGTAGTGATTTTGAAGACGAAACGGACACTGAAGAGTGTACCAGAAGCTGCACAATCTCAGCCGTGTACAAGCGGGCAAGGTAGAGATTGGGATGCTGGTGGAACATGTGGTCATGCCGGTGTTCGTCAGAGTAAACAAAGCCATGGGCATGTCAATGGCTTCCTGCTCTCTCCCACATTGCTCTCCCTCAGGTACGCGGACAGGAGATAATGCCAATGGAACTACACCACACCTCCACCAATCCAGACCTACCTATCCAAGAGGACGTAAGAAACCTTCCCAACATGCGCCTTAAATCACGGACACCCATTTGGTCTTCTGCGAAGATTTTTTTAGAAGAGTTCGGCCTAAAAGGCGAATGGCGCAAAACGTGGGCAGAATTGGACTTCCCTAATCAATACCTTGTACCAGTGTACAGGACCCTATACTTCAGAGCCAGCAGGCTTTAATCTCCCCAGAAAGCAATGGGTGACTCTGAACAGGATACGAACACTCCATGCAAGGTCAGCCCATCATCTCCATCGACATGCTGGATGGAAAATGAAAGACAGCCCAGCATGTGACTGTGGGAATCCAGACCAGACAGTGCAGCATGTGGTAAACGACTGCCCTCGCCGATGTTACCCTGATAGTTTTGAGGGGATTTATCAGACAACCGATGCTGCTCTAACCTGGCTGAGAAACAAACAAGTCCAAACATAATACATAATGTATAATATAATTTCACGTATGTTAAGAAGAGGCACGTCAAGTACTAATGATGTATTACTAATATCTAAAAGATCGACACTACATTTCCTTTTAAAAGTAGACAGACTGTTGGTACATTTCATTGTTTCTGGAAAGAAAGGTTTCCACAATGCGATTCTTTTGTATTTTATAGTACGTCTAGGAAAATTATACTTTATAGTTTAGAAAAGTACATTCATTATTTTGTCTCGTGCAATGTTTGTTCAACGATACAAATATTTTCCCGGAAGTTTGGCAATAAATGTTTACAATACAGAATGGAGCCCAATTAATTAAACGGAGCTAATTCATTTTCACTTTCTTCAATTGCACCATTGGCGTAGCTACTTGTTTAGGGGGGGGGGGGGGGGGGGGTGGTATACACAGGACCACTTGGCCCAAAGGATTTTACAACGATAAGTAATATAAAGTGAATGCTTAAAGGGTACCACCACCCAATAAAAAAATCGTATAAATGAAAGGTAACATAATTAGTAGTCCATTCTATCAACAAGTTCAGAAAAATATGTTTCCAGAAAAAACATATATAATTGTAAAACGCATCACCATTATAAAGCATGCGTTCATGGGCATGCGTGTACGAAAACTACCTCTGTGCAGAGCGAACGAATCGTCCGGGATTCTATTGTCTCCAAACGTACGCGTAAATAGCATTGGCGCACTCGCAAAGGTTTGGCCCGTACCGAACCAGGAAATAGTCGTGGTTCCGTAAGTGGTGGTAATTAATTGCTTTGTTTATGAATTACACAACCCTTTGCGAAATGTTGGGTATTCATTTGTACCAAAACATATAATTATGTGTTGTTCTTTGCCTGGTTGTCCCCTTTTCAACAAATAATTAAGTCACGTTATGATCACGTTATGCCACACTGCAAACCAATATAGCAAATACCATTCTATACATAATGAATATGCGAATGAATAATTATTACACATGACTGGGACTGGGTGTCTCGGACTAAATGCACATTTATACAGAGTGTCCCAGAAAGGTTGCAACACTTACGATCGTTAATTTCTTCGACACCATCGACCAAATGTCATAATTTTCTATTTCATTGGATAGAACATTCTTTTTCCAACAAAATGATACCATGAACATGGATTTTGGGTAAGGCGTTTGGATGCTAGGGCCATTTTTCTGAGGCTATGTCGTTTCCAAAATTTGCTACTTTTTCGTCTCCAGCGATCCGCTGAGTACTGAGGCATTCTCTCCTCACGGCCTGCCATACAATTCGCTGGACAAAAGAAACGCATGACTTCTCTCCCTTTGTAAGGAAGACAATGTGAGCCATTCTTATGTACAGCTAACTCTACGGCAAGCCGTGGGGCGAGAATGTCTCAGTGTTTAGAGGATCGCTGGAGATGAAAAAGTAGCAAATTTAGGAAACGACATTGCCTCAGAAAAATGGCCCTAGGATCCAAACGCCTTACCCAAAATCCATGTTCATGGTATCATTTTGTTGGAAAAAGAATGTTCTATCCAATGAAATAAAAAATCATGACATTTGGTCGATGGTGCCGAAGAAATTAACGATCGTAAGTGTTGCGACCTTTCTGGGACACTCTGTATAAAGTATATCTTAAAGGAACTACAGCGTCTAGATGGCCTAATTTTCACAATTCGGCTCTCTATAAGTAATTTTTCCTGAAGAAAAAGAATTCAGCAGTCATTTCTCATGAAATCAATCAATTTTGGGGTAATTAGTAAATATCTAGTTGTCCTGGGAACGCCCCTTTTAAATCGCCAAAATGTGACGTCATCTAAAGACCGGACTAATGAACTAAATTCTGTAGATGACGCGTCATGACGTAAGCCAATGAATTGTCAAACACATGTCGATCACGCTGCTGATTCCGGACGCTAATTGTGGGTGGGGCGTAAACTGGCTGCTAATTGAGATTTGGCATCAGAAAACTAGTCTTAAATCACTACTGTGTTTATTTTCATGGATTTTTCTTCGGCATACCTATGTTTCAAGTCATCAACTATGGAATAAGTGTCAAAGTACGTTGTATTCTTTAGGTCCTTTAACTTATTTTGTAATGAAACTGAAATTTTTGAACACCTTCTTGCACTTTACCACTTTGAGTGCCATATATTTTAATGGTCTATGGTATTTTATCACGCACTCAATGAGTTAGTTGTTCAAAATACATTATTGAAAGGACAGTGTTATTGTAGAATCAGGATTTTATGAAAATCAGGATTTTTATATTAGATGTTGGAAACATTCAATACAAAAATACAAGTGGCATTGATAAATTGTATTCATAGAACTAGGAGATTTGATGAACAACGATAAAATATAAATTTGTTTTTTGATTATTTGTAATACTTGTTATATTGTTTAGAGTAAGTTTATTATGGAACATTGTACGAACAATTTGATGTATTCTATGTAAAAGAGTCCACTGAATGAGTGCTTTATTTCAATATGCTAAATGTTTCAAATTTATGATTATAAATTGTTTTGATTTTGGCATGCCCGATTGCATTATTTGCAGCCCAACATAAATTTCACCCGACACCTCATCTTCGAGCATCTGAGGGGTCTAGGGTCGGCTTGCACACACACCCCGGTATGTCACCGAGTTGAGAAGTCTGCACGATGTATTTTGCCGGACTGATGCACGATAAGGTCGGATTTGAATGATGGACAGGCATCATCTAGTTTGAATTCCAATAAAATGATTGATCCTAAATAATTACGTATTATAGTACAAAAATATATATTTTAAACCCCAACATTATAAAACAACAACAATTTTGTCAAGATTTATCATCATTATCATGATTATTTAAACATGACTAATATAACTATGAAGCTACTAAAAAAGCGCCGCGTGCAGAGCATTACAAAAACATCATTTAGAAGAACTGTCATGGAAAACAAAACTAACACAATGAAACCATGTCTACTTTGTCATTATCTCATGTACTCTTGATAACAAGCGGCGTGATCTGATCATAATAGTTAGAAGGGATAGTACAGTTCTGGTCAAACTGAATTTTAGTCATTAAAACGGACAAATTTGAATTGAAAACTAACATGCTTGAATGGTAGAAAAACAAATAAACGGCTAAGTTACAGTTTTGTTTTCATTAAAAAAGCAGCTGTTAACATATATAAAAGGGCGCCATTCAGACACTCAAGTTTGAAAACATTTTAAATCAAAATATGTGAATGTGCTGTTTGGTAAAAATGGTTATTCAATAGAAATATCAACCAAAACAAATATAAAAACCATTTGTGAAGGATGTAAAAATATGCTAACAGAATTTGCTAGTAGAATGGCGATGATATAGTTGTCGTCCGATCTTGATTATGAAGCTGTGTGGCTGAGTAGATCCATACTATAACTGATCGTTCCTGTCGATGCTAGTCCTATATTTCCTCAGGGTTGTCACTTATAACGGACATGATCCATGTTTCTTTTTATTACAACATGTATAATCTGTTTTGACTGACCACTGCAGGATGCCATGTTTTTTTAACAGTTCAATATGAAACAACATCCGAACACATTTGAGCGTGCACTGACAAAAACGGGTTATGTAACCGCTGTTGTTGATCTCCGACTATCAGCGTGTTCACACACAAACATTTTCATCCCTTAATCATGACTAAAGAATCATGACTAACGAAACGTCGTATAAAGAATCATGATTAACGAAACTAACCGAACGTTCACACACACAAAAACAAGATCCCAAAACAGGTGGTATTCAGCTACACGAAACATCGTATAAGTGCGCAGTTTGCTACTGCGCAGTGTGCTGTCTTTTTTTTCTGTCCGCTGTCTTCTGTTCTGTTCTGCGGTCACGTTAAGCCCCGCCCAGTTATACGATTTTATTATAGCTAATCATGGTTAGCGAATCGACCGGTCGTTCACACACAAAACGATCGTAATTCGATAGTCAGCTCCCGTACGAAACGATGCTCAAACCCCCGTTTCGTTAATCATGATTAGCTATACGACGTTTCGTTAAGTGAGCGTTCAGACACACAATTTCCGACAATTTCCGTCGTATAGCTAATCAGGAGCTGATTCTTTAGTCAGCTCCTGATTAGCTATACGATGAAATGTTTGTGTGTGAACACGGGGTATGTAAATATGTGTGCCTCTATCATATCATACTTATATGGTTATATCATGGGTGAAAATCAGAGGTGCTGATCAAAAATTGTAGACAAAATAACATTCCCTTGACACCAATGTATATTTCACAATTCCCTTGTACATACATTTTTTTTGGTATAATGTAAGGCCATTGGCAGGATGAATGTGATTGCTCTTGATTTCGCATTTCAGTATTATTCATCTTAGTTATCTTTTAGCATAGACTTTCTTCCAAATCCATACAATACTTTGATTACAATACGAAATAAAACGTTTAGACGGTTTATCTTAAATATGTACACGAAAGTTGTATTCTTAGATAAGACCATTGGCCTTTTCAACTGGAAATAATCTTTAGCGAGAAGCAAGCCGATTTAGTATGATATTCCTCAGGGAAATAATATTTACATTTTCGTTTGTTAATAAAATGTGTTACCTTCAAAAGAAAATATTAACATAGGGTATGTCAAGCAGTATTTCGCATGATACCTCCCCCTCCCCCCCCCCCCCCCCCCCCCGAAAAAATAAAAATAAAAATAATAATAATAAAAATAAATAGATAAATAAATACAAAATAAAATGAAATAAAATGAAAATTACAATAAAAAATATAAATAAAAATATTATACAAATGATGAGCTTTCTTCCAAAAGGTGTCAATTTTTCAACTTTCAAGGAAAATGGGTTCCTTTGCCCAAATTTGTACAAGGGACTATGGGAATATGATAAATTGAAATTCTATATTTTCATTTTGAGTAAGTAATTTGTCGTAAAATGTGGATTCCTAGCTAGCTATGTAGCTTATAAATGTGGATATATCGTTAAATAAACTGTGTATGGAAAGTGGATTTAGCGCCTTTTGGAACTGAGCTCACTCGACAACGCTCCGTCGAAAACAAAAGCAATCATAATTTACACCATTTGATGATTGATTACTAAAAGAATTCTTCTTGCAATGGACTAATTGGGTGTTTTATCTTAATTCGTGGTGTATTGAAACCAATCAAGATAAACCAATTCTAGGATTCTAGGATTCTAGATTTATATGATCAAAGCCTTCTGCTTATAATTGTTGTATTGTATATTACAACATTATAGCTTGTTTCCAAGGCTATTGCACATAATTATCAGTCAATAATGATAAATAAATACACAAAAACAATAATTAATACAAATAAATCAAAACGAATATATATGCAAATAAACAATGATAAACCCGACCACGCTACGCCGTTGCAGACAAATGATAACGATTAACTGAAGTCGAAACTAAAAGCAATTATAATTTACACCAGTTTATGATTGATCACTGGAATAATCTTTCTAGCAATGGACTAACTGCGGGTGGTTTATTTTGATTTGCGTGTTTCGCTACCACTCAAGATAAACCACTCCCATGATCTTCATCACAAATAAGAGATCAATCATCAAAATCGAGAGCTATCGTCGAGAGCAAAAACAGGATAATACAAAAAACACCGCGTACAATAGTATTAATCATATCATATATTACAACCATGACAATGAAGAGCAAAGTAAAATGAATAATTGCTGGTAGATTGTTTCGAAACCTGATCTCTCTAATATATTAATCACCATTCATCTGCATCACTTTACTCATACATGCTATATAAACACGAACGGGAAACGGTCCAATATCATTCTAGGAGCAAGGATTAAATCTGCATACAGCTTGTTATGCAAAATATAATTTGTTATCAAGGTTATACAATTTGCAATTGCAAGCAATTCTAAACAGTGCATGGTTCAGTCAGACGGTCGTGTTTTTACAGTTCTTTCACGGTATTGGACTTGTAACTGTCGTGCAACTATATCATCTCTGAAAGGTTAAATATTAATCATGGCTTGTATAGCATTTTTCAGTGTAATCTTTCTTGTCTTACCTCACATCGACACTGTCATATGTGTTTCTTTCTCTGGACAGGCGTCCGTTGAGAGTCGCAGTGATCATGGCTTTGGGTCATCTCAATCTCCTTGTGCAGAAAATCTTGAGCGACGGTCAGTAGATTGTTCTGGGGGTAATCTCACTGCAGTTCCCCAAGACTTATTGCCAAACATAATCGAGCTCCTACTAATGCACAATATGCTAAGAACAGTACGAAACAAATCGTTCGCACCTTACAAGAAGCTAGAATATATTGAATTAAGCTACAATGAGATCTTTTTTATTGAAAGTGAAGCCTTCCAGTCGCTCAAATATCTGTCAACGTTGGGTCTTAGTTGGAATGCTATGAACGAGTTGCCTTATTTTGCGCTTTATAGTCATCACCTTACATTGATCGATTTGAATAACAATCGAATTACAACTATTTCATCGAACATTTCTATACTCTATTCTACGCCTGTAACCCTAGATCTGTGTGGGAACTTTCTGGTCTCAGTTCACCCCGACTCCATCGCAGCCCTCAACGTGAATACTCTCAGTCTCGGCTGTACTAAACCATTCTCATTTCATGTCCTGAGTCGTTTACTCACTGGAATCGCAAGGTCACAAATTAAAAAAATTTTCATAGGTAGATCGAGTTATAGCTCGATTCCTACTGATTTGTTCAATCCGCTTCGAAATAAACCATTAGCTGAAGTAAGTTTCTTTAAAAACAACATCAAGTTGGTTCCATTTCTGTTTGTGAATTTAACTGATGTGACCACTCTTGACCTTAGATACAACCAAATCGAAATCGTTCAACCGGTTTATTTCTTTGGCATGGCGGGATTGCGTTCTCTAAAACTGAGCAAGAACATAATCAGAAGCTTAAACTCAAACAATCAAACTTGGACGATACATCTTCATACTTTGGACCTGGCAAACAACCAAATCAGAACTCTCAATGATTTCTCGTTCCGTGGGTCTTGCCAATCTTACACAACTGATTTTGTCTAAAAACAGGATCAGTGAAATTGGCCCTGACTATTTCACATATCTGAAACGATTACACATTCTCCATTTGGATTCGAACAATCTCAATATCGTCAATCATAACAATGTAACATGGCAGGTCAATTTACGGGAGCTAATACTTGATTTTAATAACATCAATGTTCTAAATGAATTCGCATTTATTGGCTTGAACAACTTGACGAAATTGAGCCTAAAGTATAGTCAAAACTTAAACCTGTTTGAAATATCAAATATCACTGGATTAAGTCAACTCGAGAACTTAGACTTGTCTGGACAGACCAATATGAAGAAGTTAATACTACACACACCGAAGTTGAAAACCTTTTATTTACATGCAGTTAAGTTCTACTTTGATTACATACCTAACCTATTCAAAGATTCACCGTCCCTGCTTGACATTTCTATTTCTGCTACGTACATAAGCAACATAGGATGTGACTTATTTTCTAATGTACAACAGCTCGAATATCTTCATTTACCGAACACGCACTATCATTTGAATGAATATCTTGAGTGTGGTCTAGTGGCAAATTTATCACATTTGCTTGAGCTTGACCTTAGCATGAATAATTTAAAGTATATATCTTCCGATGCCTTCGCTGGTTTGAAATCGCTCGTTTTCTTGAACTTACGTGATAATCTGCTTTGGAGTGTTCCATACTCGTTACTGAAAGGCATGGGCGAATTAAGAATCTTGTACCTTGATTATAACATTTTGTATTACATTGACGAAGACTTGTTCAAGCAAACGCCCAACCTGACTGACTTAGGGCTCATCGACAACCATTTTGCCAGCTTCAATGCAAGCACATTCTCACCAGTGTCCGCTTCCCTTCAAAGGCTTGCTATCTCGGGCAATCCTTTAATTTGCAATTGTGAAATAGGCTGGTTGATCGACAATTATCGAAGTGCTCTTTTTAGTAGATTTGGTGAAATAATTTGTTCAACTGCTTCAGCTACCTTGGAACCACTGAGGGGCAAGTCGTTATTTACTTTCGAACCGAATGAAGTTTGTTTGTCCAACATCGTGCTATACTCATGTGTGTCGATGTTAACCATGGGATTCATCATCGGGCTCTTGGTGTTATATCTCAACCGATGGTTACTACGCTACAAACTTTACCTCTTGAAGCTAGCTGTCCTAGGATACCAAGAAATCCAAGATGGACGCGAGCAGAGGGATTTCGACTACGATCTCAACATCATGTTCTGCGACAATGACGAGTTATGGGTCACGGAAAACATAAGGCCCATGATACAGGAACGACTTCCAAACTTCGAAAGAGTAGCCTTTGGTGATGATGATCTGACATTGGGTATGCACTATCTGGACGCCGTGTATGATAACGTAGAGAGGAGCTTCAAGACGATTATATTGATGAGCAGAGCCGCGATCCTGGACCACATCTTCATAACAAAGTTCCGTATCGCTGTGAACCACGTGTCAGATACCCAGGTGGAGAACGTAGTCCTGGTCTTTATTGATGATATTCCAGTTGGAGAGCTACCGCACCTGGTCCGATTGTACCTGAGCGATCATGGGCCCTACCTCAGCTGGACCGAAGATGAAAGGGGCCAGGAATACTTCTGGAACGAGCTGCTCAAACGGCTGAGTGTTAATCTGAGGATAAATTTGATGATTCCTAACGAATAACCAATTGGTTCGTTCAGGTGATTGTTGAGAATGTTCCTGATGAAATAAAGGGATATGGATTGGTTCAGGAACTAGCTTCTGAACGACTAAGTGTTAAAGGAGCAGTTTCCCCATCATCCAAACCGAACACAAATAGTAATTTCACCCCGAAGCAATTGCCCATAATTTCATAATCGATTATTGTTTCAAGATGTCATCTTACCACAATATTGGCACAGTTGTAATGTTCGATATGTGCGAAAATCAGAGATATTCATTACGTATGGCTGAATGAGCACAGATTAAAGACAAAATAGCCAAATTCAAAAGTCACAAGGTATTGCACGTGCCTGTACATTGTTGTGAATCCGCACATGTGGCGGAATGCATTGATCATGGTTTATGAAACGATGCTGTTTGATATTCCATTCATTTTGATTGTTTGATGGCACATGTGGTAAAATGCATTAATTGCAATTGTAAAACAGTGCATTTTTTTATTTTCCAACTCTCAATAATTTGTAATGATGATAATAATGTTTGCGAATTTTGAAATATGACTATTTTTTCTGTAATGCGTGCTCACTCAACCATGGATTAATAGTTACCTCTTATTTTTTACACATTGTTTTCCTAACTACCATATGGATATATTGGCAAGACGAAATCTTGAAACGATTCTTGGTTATGAAATTATGGGCAATTGCTTAGGGGTGAAGCTACTTTTTGTGTTCGGTTTCATGTAAATACGACCAACATTGGCACTTTTGGCAAGGAAGGAGCATCATTTAAAGTCTCTCGCTGTACCGGCTGATCCATTTTATCGCGTACAGCATGGAGGCTGCCAGTGATGTTCATGTAAACTCGTCTTTGGAATTGTTCGCTCTAAAATCTGACGTCGTATCCGCACAATCCATGCGAGAGCTAACAAACATAGCACGAGCTTGTTAGTTCGTGTATGACGTATCATTCTAGCACGAATGGTTTTTTGAGAATGTTCCTGATGAAGTAAGAGGCTATGGAAGGTTCAGGAACTAGCTTCTGAACGACTGAGTGTTAATTATGAGGTGTAACATCAGGATTCTTTTAGAATAACCAAGTGTGTTTCTGATGAAGTGTTAGGAATACTTCTGGAACGCGTATAATGCGCATCGGAATATAATGTCTAGATTGCTGGCGCAATATGAAATGCTTGTCTATTATTATCATTATTGTTATTATTATTTATGAAGTTATCGATTCCCCTTGAATAACCAATTGTTTTATATACAGGTGGTCCCTTAGGACGTCCCGGCAATGAACTAAGTACACATCCGGTTAAATTCCATCTCAGTGGTCTAAGCATATCATGTTAGGGCTAGTCGTTATAGCTATGACATTACTGGCCAATAGATGTCCTAGATATAGTCATGTTCTGCTGTGACTTATTATTCTAAGAAGAATTTATTTTGAAGAAAAAAAAACCTTTGTCGCTTTCCTGAAAATAAAATGTGGACGAACTTTTGTTTCCACTCGTAGTCATGTAGTACGAGCATATAGTACGACTGATTTTGACACACATATGATGTTTAAAAGACGATCACATGCTTTGAACTTTCTCTAATGGTGTACATTAATATACGGTAATTGTACAATTTGTAAAGTTGTGATAAATCGACGATACCGTATGTCAAATTAATTGCATACACAATGTTGATGCAAATAAATAAATTAATTAATAAATGAATAATTAAGCATGCTGCATTGATGCAACACAATCTGAACTATTAATTCTCAAGTATATTCTTATTACAAGTATTACCGATTGCAGCTTTAGGGCATTTTATAGAATTTAATGTTAATTAAAGGCGTAGTTCAGTTTTCGAATTTGAAAGAACATGCAATTTAAATGGCAGAATAAACTTTATTTGGTCAAAATCGGTTCAGAAATTGCTAAAATATCAATAAATATATCCAATGATAATCAATTTGGGCCCTAAATTTATTTGATGATTTTCTTTTTTAAATAAAAAAAAATGCTTAAACTTTTTCAAAAATTTTCAAAAGTGGTTTTTGGATAGTTGTTGATGATCTCTCTATTTATTCAATATTTCAACAACCAATGCCTTTTTAGAGAGCGCCCTCTTGTGTTTTTAAGGCTCTTTTTGAATGATAACAGGGTTTTTACTACGTCGTTTGTAATTTTGTATACCATTCGAGCATGGTGGTGTTATAACTATTAGTTTGTAATGTTACTGTGCAGGTTTTGGTTACTAAAGTTCAGCCTTACCAAAACTGCACTTCCCTCTTAAAGGGACTGTCCCTCTTTTACAAAACGTCTGAACAGTTTCCAGTTGACGGATGGGGATGAATGTAACACACACACCAAAAATCAGATCGAACAGCCCTGTAATTTGGATTCTACGGATAAAAAACGATTGCGTCCCTCCATCAAACTATATATCGGTCAATACTGTACTTATTCTTATAAAGGTATTGTGAAGCCGACATTTGTAAAGGTATGTCACCGTAACAATCTCAAAAATGAAGAATATGTAATGACATGTAGTCAGTTTAAGCGAGGTTTGGTTATTTTGTTTAATATTCGGTCATGCTATTATCATGTGTGTGCGGGTCACGTAGCTAGCGCGGGTCACGTAGCGGTCACGCATAACGTTGTGGTACTTCGTGGAATCCGTGTACGAACTTCCTCACTGGGTGAATACACGTAAATGCACAATTAACCGTTGGTTGTCGTTTTATTAGTTTTAGGTCTATAACTTCACGAAAAAGAGATTTCAAGCCCTAATTTGTTCAGGCATGCTATTAAATTACATTTTCTTTCATATAAGACAATAGCCTCGCAACTTTTGAAATTTAGCTTGCAAAAGAGGGAATGTCCCTTTAAACAGACATAATGTTTATAAATATATAATTGTAAAGTTTTGTTATTTTGAATCTCATTTTAGATAAATACCACTATTAAAGTATGGGTCAAATTAATTTCAACCGCGAAATTCGATCTTTGTTTCATCAGTCAGACAGTCACTAAGGATTTTGTAAATATTCGCAATTTATTGAATGGAATTACTTGTAAATCATATCTGGTGTAAATAAGTCCATTATGTATATATATACATTATTTTCACATTATCTCATCAAATGTATACTCTGGGTTATATAACGGAGATGATTCACAGTATCATAATAAGGAAAGTTACAAAAGTACAATTATAAGTTGTAATAGTTGCTAATGAATGGTCTAAGTATACGTTTACGTTATTGATATCAAGTCGATACAATGTGTATCATTACACAGTTTACACCCCTTTTCACTAATTACAGTGCTGCCATGTATCAATATTGACACATTGGCTTGAAAAAGAAGGATAATCAACTGAAATCAAATAAAATCGCATCAAATCAATTAAAACCGTCAGACAGAGCTTTACATCAGCTAAAAAAAAGTTTTAGTTATAGTTATTAATATTCATATATTGTTTCTTACACATAATTATGAACTCTTTAGAGCTGCAGTTGGTGTTTTAAAAGTTGTTGATATAAATTGTATTTCAGTTTAAACTCGGTCATGTTTATGTTTCGATTTGAATCTGGTACATTACAAAATATGATTAGTTATATGGGGGTTACGCTTAATGAACAATATAATTAAAGCAAATTAACAAGTATCATGAATGTAACAATGTCATAAATGTCAACAATGTCGGTAATTCAGCAATGGCACATGTCACAATGTCACATGACTCGGTATACCCTTTTCATGTTCGTACTATAATTTAGTAAATTGTGTATATACATATCAACTCATTAAAACAAGACAAATATAATTGAAGCGCATTATACTTGTGTATGTTGCTTATTTTGTAATAGGAAACTGAAATAAAATACAATATTGTGAATCTGTGAATACATGTAAGGTTATCTTCAACTAAACTCCATCATTCGAGTGTGTGTGTGTGTGTTTCGCTTACAAACAAGAACAACAAACTGAAAAGTATAGATGTTATCCAAACAAAATATTACGCCTGAATAACGATTACAAAAGTTGTAGCGCTTTTCATCAAATGGGTTAGCAAATCTGTAACAAACCTATCATCACTGTTAAACTCGTCATTATTCATATAATGTTTATCGTATGTGTGACGAGTGTATTTTCATGCATGATTTATAAGACTAGCCTTATTTGGTGATCGACTCCTTTTATTCAACCAATCAAATATCATCTCCAAGTTCCGATTTTTTTGGACGAATCCATGTTTATATGGGTAGATTTAGGAGAATTAATATGTAAATTTATACATTGTATTTCTTTTCAATTCTTATATTCTCAGCGTTAAATAAAATATTATATTTTAACTTAGATTATTTGTCGACGATTCCACTTCACCCGGAGTTTAATCGAATAATTGTTTTTGTTTTCTCTTACATATTCTACCTACTTTGTTGGAGTTGCTTAACATAGTCTTATGCAGGGAGTTCGTAGATTTTCTACGAACGAAACAGTGCAAATAAAAGAAAATTAACTTTTCGCATTCACCAGTGATGACAGGCGCTCAGGCTTCACCCTCGCCGATTGTCCGTATCCATAACGCGATTAGTAGTACTGTTCTTGCCAGAAAGCCCGACGCATATCGCATAGGATAACCATTGGGGAGAGAAACCGACATTAATGTTCTCTTGTTTTCAACGTCGGTAGACAGTGGCGTTTTTTCTATGAAAATAGCACATATCAGAAGAATTGTACAATACTATTGGTGCATGACTCAAGT
>JBAMJV010009989.1:0-48158 GCA_037951105.1 Echinarachnius parma | reverse complement strand
TTTTTAGTGGATATAATGCTAAAACAAATATAATAGTCCCAGCTCTCCCGGATCAGTATGCATGGGTATGCCTTATCATTTCCCATTGAGAATATTACAGAAGATATACCAATTACAATATCAGTCTGCCTTTCTGACAGAGTATAGACTCGGACTCTCTCCCTTTGAGTTATTCTCATTTGGCCGCTAGATGGCGGCCGTCCACTTGCGCGTATCCAGCAGATTGTGCCTAAGATGTTAGAAGGGCTGAGTAGTACAGAAGATACAAAATCAAATTGAATTAAGTCAAACAAACGTAGGCATTGTCCGTACTTCCCTGATTATATACGCTTAGTAAGATTGCTAGACCACCAAGCTAGTACGTGAACGCTACAGAACAGAGCTAGGTCTAAATGTGACTTACCTAATAGTCGAGACAATTAGGGGCAAATCGGGATTGTTTGGTGCAAATTCTTCTAAAGCACCAAATTGGCCCATAGGTATCCAAGTACTGTACTATTACGAGCTATGGTAGATGCCAAGAATGGCGGCCCCCGGGAACGCGCATAATTGTTTTACACACTGTACTTCCGTCCTTTTAGCCGAAATTCCCGAAAAGCGTCGCTGGTAAGCCAAGACTAGGGCGCCTGCTGTATATATGCGATACAATTTCTATGCATCAAACTTTGCTACTCTGCGATATCTAGTCTACATAAGACAAGCTCAAGGGCGACGGGGGCGAGGGCGACCATTAATTAGTGGCTGATCTCGATGCGGACTACGACCACAACGTAGATACAATACACTCACAGTCATCATGGTGTGTGTGAAACTACGATTTTATTGAGAAAATGGCTAGGATTTTGATGCATAGAAATGGTATTGCATACGGCAGGCGGTCAGTCCCATGTATATATACAGCAGGCGCTAGTATTGGCTTCCCAGCCCGCTTTCGGGACTTTCGGCTAGAAAAGGACGGGAAGTACAGTGTAACAAGATTATGCGCCCCCGCACCGCCATAATGGTCAATATTCAAATTGAAAAGAGGGGGAGGGGGGGGGGGGGGGGGGGGGGTGGGGGGGGGGGGTTCTAACACCCCAAACAACCAGTTTTGTTATCAAAGGGGAAGGGGGAGGGTTGAACCCCCACCCCCCCCCCCCCCCCAACCCGCGCGAACTTGCTAAGACCCGGGGCGGCTCGAGAGTGAAAGCTGCAGGGCAGAAACGCTCTGCACAATCATGTCAATGTCCTTGTTCCTCTCCTCTTCTACTTCGTACAGTAGGATGTTCTGTTTTCGTTGATGTAGCTCCAGTAATGTGATCTTGTCTTCAAAGCTCTCTGCTTTTTCTCTCTACCTCAATCGTCACTTTAGGAATGTCCTCTTTTTCCACTTTCTTATTTTGGACTCATTTAGGCTTACACAAGGATCTAATTCGTGAATAGCGCTTTTCGTTAACCGCTAAATCTATTTTCATGTAGTTAATGTCGTGACTCACAGTGTAAAAAACTCAAATTAATTTGGTCTTTTAGATGGTCGAACATTGCTTTAAAGGAATCTAAAAACTTTGTTGACATGTGCAAAAAGTGATGAATGGTAATTGCAATGTACATTGTTGTTATCTTATAAGTTCACAGCGGTACTGTGTGAAAATTTCTAGTCAAATGGACATTGCATGGCTAAGTAATGAGCAAAAATGCAAAGTGATAGTCACTAACTCACTGCACTCACGTGTGGTACACGGGTAAGAAATACTCCGGGGGAGTTTTTCTTATCTGATAAACTTCGATCGTACATATCTTTGTAACGAAAGGGAAATTTGTAAAACCTGAAACCACCTGTCCCATGATTTTATTGGTAGATACGAATACAACAAGGTATGAGGGTAACCGCTAGAATATTATTTTATTTGAGGGAGTTGGACAATGTTACTAAGATCCCTTTACTTAACCCTAAAAAGGCCGGGGGTGCATATAATGCCCCCCCCCCCCTCACCTCCGCGATTATGGTTTATTGCTCCAAAACGCGGTAAGATGACGCGCCGCTGCTTGGTGACATTTTTCTTTTGGGTCTACAAATATTTTAAAACAAAAGAATTTGAAAATCGGATCTCGACCGTTGACGAAGTCACGTGACCTTTGGTCTATGCATGTCATCCCGAAAATTTGCTCATTTCGTGATTTGTGTACAAAACATATGGAAATATCAGTTTTTCGTAAAAGGAGGTATATCATTGGTTATTTGGTCTTGGATTACATTTAGTATGTTTGTTTTGGGTTAAAAAAAGTTGAATTATAGTTAGATATAAACAAAATAAATAATAAAATACATAAGTAAAAACAAAAAAAGAAATACATAAGAAATTATAAAAACAATAGAAAACATAAGAAAAACCTGGCTCTTCAAATTTTTTGTTGTCAGTATTATTATTCCAAATGCTCTGAAAGAATATATGTAGTGAAAACCATGAGTTTAATTATGAAGAATATATAGGATTTATGGGTAAAAATATGAGAATGACTGACTGGTAAAGGAGCCCTCAAGAAAGTTGCTGCTGATAAATTGGCAATTTGTATTGACCTTTCAAGCACAAATCTAGTTTATTGATTATGTAAAGACTGTGATTTCACCAAGGAGCGCTTACAGGAGTATTTTGAAAACTGATGGGAGATGCAAAGGTGAAGTTGTGTACAACTTTTTAATATCTGCTCACTTGCATGACTATATATCTACTCCAGCCTGTTAGTCCCAAGGATTCATTTTCGTGCTGGTACATACTATTTTCTCATCTTAAGTTGAACTACCTCACTATTCGGACCTCATCATTTTGAATCCTTTGTAAACCAGTTAACCTTTTGTACCAGTCACAATGCCAGATCTCAGATCTCAAACTCAACCAAAGGAGAATCCAATACTCCCATTGTCCAGGAAGTCATCAAAGACCATGTTAAAGAGTGGATCTCTCCATTTATCTCGTGGAGAATGCGCGTGGACAAGAAAATCAAATCAATGGCTCGAAACGATTGAAAAACAAGAGGCTTCATGATCATGGACCCTGCAAACTGAGAATAACCAGATTAAAAAGAAATCAACAACCTGAACCATGTCAACAAGCAGACACAATGACCAACTTAGCGGCAATCGACCTGAAACTGAATGCTGAGGAGCAGTACTCGAGAAGGAATTGTCTGCGACTATTCGGCTGTCCTGAGGAGAACAAAGAAACACCGACACCATTGTTCTCGAAGTGGTGAGGGAGACTCTGCAGATAGAGCTGTCAATAGAAGATATTGAAAGAAGCCACCGAGGTGGGGGCAGAAGAAGGAGACTTCGCAGAGAGGTGCTAGACCGAGGGGCATCATAGTGAAGCTGAAATCGTACAGAAAGCGCGAGGAGATTATCAAGAACAGACGGTGAGTTGAAAGGAACAAAGATAGTGATAGTCGAAGATCTGACCGCAAAAAACCAAGCTCTGCTGAATGAAGCAAGAAAACACAGCAAAGTTGAGACAGCTTGGAGCAAAGATGGACGAATCATTGCTCTGTTGAAAGGGAACAAAAACTCGACAAAACTCATCAGATCAACCGATGATCTCATTCCCTTTGAAACTGCTAGTTGTATTTTTACTTTCTCCTGGTGAGGAACTCCATTTGTACAGTATATTTTGTCAGTAACGAACCCCTACATCAGCTAGCTAATGTTTTTATTGTGTTTATTTGCCTATCTGATTTTGCCCTTTTGTGTATGTTTGTATGTCGAGAGTTTGGTGAAAAATGCCTGTTAGAGAAGATTATGTTAATTTGATGTCATCGTTAGAAAATTTGTCTGCTGTATTTGATATTTTATCTCCACCAAATAATAATCTTGGTTCATGTAATTCCTATACCCCGGAGAATTTTATGATTTTAAGAAGAGTTGCGCTCCTCTGGAAATATACAACATTCCAGCTTTTCTACATTCATTATTAATTGTAGGAGTTTAAGAGCAAATTATGATAATTTAATGTCTGTTCTTTTGAGCCTTGATATGCAATTTTGTACTATTGGTATTACAGAAACTTGGTTAAATTATGCAAATCCTTTATATAATATTGATAATTACACTTTTTTTGCACATGGAAGAGAAAAATCAAAGAGGTGGTTGAGTTGGCATGTATGTACGAAATGATTTAAATTGTACTGCTAGAAGCGATTTGGACATAAATACAGCATTTATTGAATCTCTATTTCTAGAAATTACTAATTTTAATAAAAATGTGATTGTTGGTGTTATTTATCGACCTCCAAATCAATCATTGCCATTATTTTTTGATAAAATTGGTGAAATTTTAAATCTTGTAAATAATGAAAATAAATATTTATATATTTTAGGTGATTTTAATCTTAATTTATTAGAAGTGTCTTATCGCCAAAATGTGAATAATTGTTTAGATATTTGTATGTTGAATTCATTATACCCCCTTATTCATATACCAACACGTGTAACAGGTACCTCTGCATCTTTGTTAGATAATGTATTTACAAATGTTCTTAACGAAACATATTCGGGTGTTTTATTAACAGATGTCAGTGATCATTTCCCTGTGTATGCTATATCTGAATTATATGTTGAAAGTGTACCTAAGACTAAATCTTTTAGTAAACGTGAAATAAATCAGGAAAATATTGGATGTTTTGTACATGAAATCCAAAATGCTTCTTGGACTTTGAATACTTCAGATGCAAACAAAGCATATGATTATTTTTTGTATAAGTTTCTCACAATATACGATGAATGTTTTCCTATTAAAGTTATTAATGTTAATAGTAAGTACAATAATAATCCATGGTTTAATAATAATCTTCGTAAAATTAGTAAGAAAAAACATTTATTGTATAAGAAATATTTGAAAAATAAAACAGATTATAGATGGGATAAATATAAAAAATGTAGAAATAAGGTTAATGAACAAATTAAACGAAAAAGAAATAATTATTTTATAATGAAATTTGAATCGGCTATGGGAAATATAAAATCAATGTGGAAACTTATTAATAATATGTTGGGATCAGGATCTAAATCTAAAGTGCTGCCAAATTCAATGACGTGCAATAATGAAACTATCATAGGGAAAGATGCAATCACAAATACGTTTAATAAGTATTTTATTGAAGTGGGTCCTAGATTAGCCTCTTCGTGCAATAATAATGGAAATTGTATGCAATATATTGAAATAAATGATAGTACTGCTTTTTTTAAACCTTGTACTTTAAAAGAAATTATTAATATAACATGCAATTTTAAAAATGGAAAAAGTCCAGGTTATGATGGGGTTGATATTGCCCTTATAAAAAAAGTTATTCATATTATTTGTGTTCCATTATGTGCAATAATAAATTTATCCATAGAGACAGGCATAGTTCCGGATAAAATTAAGATTGCTAAAGTTATTCCTGTGTATAAAAAAGGTGTTAAAGAAAATATGTCAAATTATCGACCCATATCTGTGTTGCCTGCTTTCTCAAAAATATTTGAAAAAGTTATACATGTGAGATTATATGAATTTTTAGAAAATTGTAATATTATCACAAAAAATCAATATGGATTTAGACCAGGGCACTCCACATCCTCAGCTTTAATTGAATTTATGAACAAAGTTTTGACAGCATTAGAAAATAAAGAAACTATGATTGGACTCTTTTTAGATCTGAGTAAAGCGTTCGATTCCTTGGATCATAAAATATTACTCTCTAAATTACACAGTTATGGAATAAGAGGAGTCATATGGAAATGGTTTTATAATTATTTATATGATCGACAACAGTACGTGGAATTAGACAATATTAAATCTGAGTTTATGACTGTTAGATGTGGAGTGCCTCAGGGCTCAATACTTGGTCCCTTATTATTTATTGTTTATATTAATGATATGTGCAATATTTCAGATGTTTTAAATTGTATTCTTTTTGCAGATGATACCAGTGTTTTTATGTCACATAAGGACCTGCAATATTTACAAAATTACTTTAATGATGAAATTGATAAACTTATAGATTGGTTATCAAATAATAAATTAGTCTTGAATTTGGATAAGACAAACTTTATGGTTTTTACAAATATGCAGGTAGACACAAATAATATTGTTGTTAAAATTAAAGACACTGAAATAAAACGAGTAAATAGCCTAAAGTTTTTGGGAATAATGATAGATGATAAACTTACATGGAATGAGCACACTGGTGTTATCTGCAATACACTGTCAACAAATATTGGAATTATGAATAATTTAAGATTTTTACCTAAAGAAGTTTTATTAATGTTGTACAATACACTGGTATCACCTTATTTGAATTATTGCATCATGATATGGGCGAATTCTAGTAACCAAAATATGAATAGATTATTTAAATTACAGAAACGAGCTATTCGAATTATTTCCCACAGTTCGTACTTGGCCCACACTGCACCTTTATTCTCTTGCCTCAATATTTTAAATATTTATAAATTATATGAATTCCAGTGTGCAATATTTATGTATATGTGTCATAAGAATGTACTTCCCCGGTCTCTTTTGATGTATTTCGATGTAAATTCAACTGTGCATAATTATGAAACTCGCAGTGCTAATAATTATCGTCTACCTCTTATAAGGACTACAGCTTTTCAAAAATCTATATTTTGTAATGGTCCAAAAATATGGAATGAAATACCAAATGATATAAAGTCTAGTTTATCTTTGAATGTTTTTAAGAAAAAGTATAAACGACTTTTACTTGGAAATTCAACTGTGCAATAATCATACTATTTACAGGCATATGTGTATTGTGTGTGTGTGCGTGTGTGTGTGTGTGTGTGTGTGTTTTGTGAATTTGAGTATGACAGGGCAATTATCGTGTAATCTTTTTTTTTTTTTTTAGGTTTTTACTGAGGTGATAGTTTTATGAAGGATGCAGCTTTTATATAAGGCTCTGCCTTTCTGCTGCATCTCTTTGCATTTTCATTGTTTTTTGTTTGTGTAGTATTCCTATTTATTGTTTGTATTTTATATGTATGTTTTTATGGAAATTCTGAATAAATTGAAATGAAGTGAAATGTTATGACCTTATTTGCATAAATTACCATAAATATGCAAATTAATGAATTTTTCAAAAAATTGAAATTACCTTTGTATTCTATACACTTCGCCGAGATCTTAGGGGGGGGGGGGGGGGGGGTGGGCCATAATGACCCCCCCCCCCCCCCCGGCCTGCTGAAGACTTCAAATAGCCCGGCCTGTTTAGGGTTAAAGGTAACGTTGAGTATTGGTAATTTCCAAAGTGCCCCCAACAAATAAATTGTAACGGATTTGGTTGATTTCAATTCCATATGAAAGATCATCGAAAAAAACATGGGAAATAATAATAATTCCCATTCAAATGCTCTAATTGTTGTGAAATTTGCTTTCAAAATATTTATAACAGTGATTGACGTCCGGCCATCACTTTTTAGAGAACGCTAGCGCGAGGCGCAAGCGTTCTAGGTCCTCTTAATACGGGACTGAAAATTAATACTTGTAAGCACGCTAATTGTGCTTAAAACTGTACATATGATACGGTACTTACCACCAATTCACTCTCCATTATGTGATCCAACTATCGGGTGGATTAAAATTATGATTTTCCCCTCCATTCCGCAAAAAATCTGTGATTTACGCGCCTCCTCGACTTCTCTCCATGTGTTAGCGCGACTCCGCGCTTGCGAAACACATTAATATGCGCGGTAACTATTACCGCGCATTACAGTCCCGTATTAGGAGGACCTAGAACGCTAGCGCTTCTCTCTAGAGTTAATTTCACACTTGAGTTGTAACGGCTCTTTTTGAATGATAACAGGGGTTTTACTTTGTCGTTTGTAATTGTGTATACTTTTCGAGCATGGTGAAGTTATAACTATTAGTTTGTACCGTAATCGTGCAGGTTTTGGTTACTAAAGTTAAGTTTGACCAATACTCAACGTTACCTTTAAGAATGTTTTTATTTCAGTATCGAGTAAATCCCTTGGCATCAGGACAATGGGCACTTTAAAATTCAGTCAAGGTATTACAGGTCAGCAGCAATATAATGTCCATGGTGATCCAGGACCAATTTGGCGGATGACATACTATATTATGTCTGAATTTCAAAAGGCAAATTGTCCTGATGTATTTAAGCAGAACTCAATGGATTGACTGGATAATGAGAGAAAACCATTAAAGGGTACCATCACCCCAAACAAATATTCTTACTAAAGAAAGGTCACATCTTTAGTATTCCATTCCATCAACAAGTTTACAACAATATATTTCCAGAAAAAAATATATAATTGGAAAACGCATCACCATTCTTAAGCATGCGTTCATGTGGTCTGAATTGCGAAGACTAATGTGTGCAGAGCGAGCGAATCGCCCGGGAATCTATTGTCTTCAAACGTACGCGTGAATAGCATTGGCGCACTCGCAAATGGTTGGCCCGTATGGAACCAGGAAATAGTGGTGGTTCCGTAAGTGGTGGAAATTAATTGCTTTGTTCATGAATTACACAACCCTTCGCAAAATGTTGGGTATATATTTGATATCACAAAACGGTACCAAAACATATAATAATGTGTGGTTCTTTGCCTGGTGGTCCCCTTCAATATAACTACGGGGACCATAGCAACTACACAATAGGTCTGCACGTCATGCTGGTGCAAAGTGTTACCGGTAGTCTTTGTCTGTTTAGGCAAGGTTCAAGTTGAATTACTTTTAATAATTTGGGGCATTATGTTTGGCCATACATGTTGGGGTTTCAGAAACAGTTTATTATTCCATACAAATATATGATTGGAATTAAAGGGATAGATCAGTTTTGGTATAGATTCAAGAAGAAAACTGTTTGTGAGATAATGACAATTGAAAAATCACACAGTTATAATGACAAAGTTAATTTTATTTTATCCAAGTCGATTCAGAAAAACCTGAAATAACCATAAAATTGAAATAACTCTGAGAGACTCAATAATGTATTGAACGAAATAATGTTAAAATGCTTTACGTTTTTGGTAATCAAAATAGTTTTAAAAGTGCTTTTGATGATCTGTGTATTGAATAATTATTTAAACGAAATATCAATGTCACATCTGCTCATACACACATTAGTTGAAACTTGTGTCTAGAGGGCGCCCTCTCGTGTTAAAAAATAATAAAAGTGGATACTTATAAAGCGCACAATGGGGAGAGCGTTCGAATGTTTTGGGCCAAGGTATGAGAAGGAAAGATCTCCCCGTGAGCGTTTTACTCTGGGTAACTGTAGGGATTGTGTGTTAGATGAGCGAAGACTACGTGAAGTTGCGTAAATTGTGAGGCTATTGTGTAAGTAGGCCGGGGCAGATGAATGAAGTTAATGATATACAAGTAATAGAATTTTAAAGGTAATGCGTTTCTCAACAGGAAGTCAATGGAGGGATTGAAGGATCGGTGTTATGTGTGTAGACTTCTTTGTGTACGTAAGTAGTCTGGCTGCAAAATTCTGCAGACGTTGGAGCTTATTAACTTCTTTGGGTCGTCTCCATTAAATAACATATTGTTCATTAAAGTGATCCAGGTAAAGTGTCTAACACCACGAAAAATACTTGGAGCTTCCTCGTTTCTCTTCTGCCGTGTTGTTTAGGTTATGGTAAGAGGATAGAATAGGGTTCGATTTTTTAAAATGCCCCTTTAGTATGAAGATAATTATCATTGAAAATCATTATTTCCCAAAGCGTTAGCTAACGCTTTTGATAAAAAGTACAATTGTCGTAGCTCAACACGTCCGCTCGCGTGGGAAATACTCCCGACCCACTGAACTTGAGCCGAGTGCGCGCAAATTCCATGAATTCCTTACCGTCTGTATACACGGGTGCGGATATCGTCAAGATCACACGGATGAGTATTAATGTGACAAATCTACCACAGGCCATCAGTATTCGGTGATAAAATATGAACTCAATATTCATTTTTTCACTAGGTAAACAGTTTTCGTTTTCTTTCAAACTTTCACAAATCTTTCAATTGTATTTTACAATAATATTGATATAGAATTAAAGTCTCAAATGTCATTTTGTGCAATATCTGACACATTACAGGGATCACTTCATGAGTGGATTAGTATATTCCAAACCATCATAATATCATCATATTTAAAGGGATAATTGAGTATTAGTCAAACTTAACTTTAGTAACAGAATTCTGCACCATTACGGAACAAATTAATAGTTATAACTTCACCATTCTAGAAAAGTATACACAGTTACAAACGGCAAAGTAAAACCCCTCTTATCATTAAAAACGAGCCGTTACAACTCAAGAGGGCGCTTTTTCAAAACAACCATTGGGTTAAGACTTTTTTCAAACACAATTATGCATTTAATATTTGTTAAAATGATGATTAAATATCATCAACGACATTTTAAACACCTATTCTTATTTGTTTGAAAGTAGTCTTCGATACATTTTTTGCAATTTTTCTAAAAAGTCTAAATATCGCCCGGTGATTGCCAGTGAAAAACATTTTGAATACAAATATATTTATGGATATTTTTTAGCCGTTTCTGAAACCGATTTTGATGAAATAAAGTTTATTCTTTCATTAAAATGGTATGTTCTTTCGAATTTGACAGTAAGTTTGTCATTATCTCCCAACAAGTTATCGGGGGGGGGGGGGGGGGATTCGGGAAATACCAATACTCAACACTACCTTTAAAGGGAACTAGTAACTTTGTTGGCATGTGCAAAATGTGCAAAATTTCAAGTGAAATTGACATTGCATGGCCAAACTTTCCAGAGGCACCTGAAGGCTTTCTTATTTACCCAAAGTTATCAATAGAACTTTATTTGTAAGTAGTTCGCTACATTTTGTAGAGAGACAATACTGTTAAATGGTTTTGGCTTTTTTCGTAGTCTAAGCGCCTTGAGTAATTTTTTTAGATAAGTGCGCTTTATAAATATTGATATTATTATTATTATTATTAAGTAATGAGTGAAAATACAAAGTGATATTCACTAACTCCCTGTACTTACTTTCTACACAGAAGAAAAACTCCCCCGGAGTGTTTCTTATCTGAATACTTCGATCGTACATATCTTTGTAACGAAAGGGAAATTTGAAAAACCGAAACCGGTCCCATGATTTAATTGTTAATACGAATACAACAAGGTATGAGGGAACCGCTAAAATTACCATTTTATTTTGAGGATTTGGACAATGTTACTAAGTCCATTTAAAGTGCATATATAACAAAATCATTATATAGCTTTAAAATTGTTTTTATTTTGTAGCAATAATTGTCAGTAATAGGAAAACGAATCTGCTCGAGAAGAAAATGGAAATGGTGAGAAAATAATAATGGAAATAACATGAATTCCAACTTTGTGAATGTGTCCGAATTAATGGCCCCATGGACTCATTATCCTTACTTGTTAGGATACATTCCCCCTTCTCGTAAATGTGTGCTTCCTGTTGGTTCCCATAATATGAACAAAACATGGCGAAATAACTTCAGCACGACAGATTCTCATTCTCTCAGCATCTCGGCATCGTCCAATCCCACCTCCCCCATCCATTTGTTATTCTCATGTCGGCCGCTAGATGGCGACCATCCACTTGCAGGAATCCAGTGGATTGTGCGTAAACGGTAGCATTGAGTCGAATTTAATCATCAGTCACGTACCGTATATCATAAACTCATAATAGTAGAGAGTATTCCATTTAAAAAGCTTTGCGTAGTTCATAACATGCTGACTTAATTGCAACAAAATAGTACAATCTTGCCGTGCTTACCCGATAATGCACGTTTATCTGTTGCGATATTCATAGACCACTCATTTACCAAATGTTAACTATACGAGGGGCTTACAAACATTTCATGCTCGACCTTGAAGGGGCCAACGTGCAACATCGATCACTATAGACAGTTGTTTATTCGTCCACATAATCCTCATGTTGAGCCACGGACCTTCTGCTTTTTTTCAGGAGGGCCTCCAAGAACTCTTTGAAGAATTCGCTTGAAAATCCCTCAGAAACCTGCATATTGGCTTCTTTTGTTTCATTAGCCTCCTTAAAAGTTCAACTTCCCTCATCCATCCTACAGATTCCGAGTGCATGACTATAATTCGATATTGGCAGGACGTTTACTACGTCGATACCACTTATTGGTGGGAAGCAAGCAGGGATTGAACACAGGACAAACTTGGCATGTTAAGGCTGTTTGAATCACTGGGACTAGGGAACTCACATGTATATACATAATTATATAACATTAATGCTAACACAAACAATATCAGTATCAATCACGACCGATGCCATTGATTTGTGTAATATAATTTTACCTTGTAAGTAATTTTAATAATACAAATGAACAGATTAATATCAATAGATGCAGCATACACCTTAACAACTTTGGAGCCCGGAGACTACGTAGTCTCGGGGCTTATTTACTCGGGGCGTATTTACTCTTCCCACGATAGCATTTAACATCCCTCGGATGGAACATTCCGTCATGTTCCCTCCACCACCAGTTAACAACTGTATAATATGTATAATCTGTATGCATATATTATTCGTCTGTACTAAAAATATTCACACAATACCCTCTGGACATATCAAATAACAACAATATACATTATATCAATCACTTATCACTTTTTGTACATGTCGACAAAGTTATAGATCCCTTTAAAGCTAGCACAGGATCAGTGGGTTTTGGGAATATTGCAGACCATTAAAGTCCAACAAAGATAGGAATGGTTTCTCTTCCTTAACTTCTCTCTTAAGCGTTAACACCAATTACATGATACCGATAGTTTAAACCTGCTTCTCTTCCTGAGGCCAACAATATGGAGATATACGAAATAATACCAACATTCACTTCATAATAACAATTGCAGTGTCATGAAAGTAGTGCCCGGTATTGTCTCAAGTGAATCTGTTATATATCGCATTATGTGTTGTTGTTGTTGTGATATAATTAAAACTATTCAAATTTAACACGAACTTAAACGATTGAAATCAACAGTTATTGTTGCGATTTTGTTGGGTATATGCACACAACTAAACAAAGGGTTAATAAATATGTGCACCTTTCTCTTGCCACAGTGGCAACACCATTCGAGGTGCATCGTTATGCAACTAGAAAGACAATTGAAAAGTTACACCTGAGAAGAATCGTTGCAATTGGTGCAACCTTGCTACTCAACAATACAAATCTTTGTACCGTGGGGTGCAACTTAATACGCACCTCTGATTTAAAGTAAATTTGTACACTCAACTGAAATATTATATGTAGGTATTTTTCAAAATAAGTTGCCAGTGTTGCCGACGAAAGTTTAACCCTTCCTAAATTTGTTTCCTTCTTTAAAACTTCGCTAATCGCGTAATAATTTTTTTTTTTGCGATTAAACAATCAAGAAAGCACTGTTTGTATGTAAAAATAAGACACAACAAAACTGTTATCACACAGCACGACTGGGCGCACCTTGAAATCGGAAATAATGAATTACACCTTCTGGTAAGTAAAAAGCTGATACATTATATACACGCCTTAAGGTAATGGCTAATAGTTTCCTTGAAATCATTTATGTGGATTGCTATTAATGTAATTATGTCATTAAACCCCTGTTTATTACCAAGACATTCCTTTAATAACGAACAAAGTTCATATTTATCCACAAATCATATAAATTCTCGCTATGTATATATCACGATCTGTACATATCGCGATCTGAATAACAATGGAGATAAAACCATGAATTGTTTGTTTTTTAGTCACGCGATGTTTATTTATGTTATCTTGGTTTCATGTTATTTTAACATTCCGTTATTTTAACATAACGAACAAAGTTCATATTTATCCACAAATCATATCAATTCTCGCTATGTACATATCACGATCTGTACATATCACGATCTGAATAACAATGGAGATAAAACCATGAATTGTTTGTTTTTTAGTCACGCGATGTTTATTTATGTTATCTTGATTTCATGTTATTTTAACACTCCGTTTCGCCGACTGACACCAACAGTACGGACATTGCATCCATTTTATCATAGCAAAGTTCATTATATATTTATTTCATTAAAATTCAGACAAGGCCTGCAGTTAGACTGCTTTAGTAATTTGTTAAATGTGGACAAACTTTGGTCTGTAATATAATATGTCCACTAAGAGATGTGTGAACAATATCATGGTATATGAATATGATAGATTATAACCAAGTTATAAACATAAATGCACAGTAAATTTGCTGGATAGATACACTGAATGAACACCTAATTGATACATTTTATGTTTATGAGGAAAGGGAAATTAGAAAACCGATAACTACTCAATGCTTCCATTGATATACAAGTAAAATGAGGCATATGAGAGGCGCTAAAGTCCCACGTAAGTTTTGAGGCTCTTCACATGGTAACTACTAACCAGATCCATTTCGAGCTAAATAGTGGTATTGGAAAACACCCTTCACACAAAACACGCTTTTATCATCGACCATGTAAAATAATAAACAGTTAGACAAAAACATTTCCTTGTAAATTATTGTTAGTAAAGTAAAAGTTATTTCATAAATGGTGAGGGTGGGGGAGGATGGTATGATAATGAATTTATTTACAGAGCATCGGTGAAGTATTTGAAAGTTCACTGACCGTACTAGTCACTGCACGTATCAGATTGATGAGTGATGTCGAACCTTGCCTGGTCCGATAAGAATCATAATTAATTCTATAGCATGACGTCTTTGTTATTTTATTAGCTGTATATTATTTGTAAATATCGAACCGCAGCACATAGTCGTCCATGTTACTATTTAATGTATACATTCGTGAATAAATTTAAAATAGTCAAACATTGTACAAAACTATAGTGGGACACGCAAACGCAAACGATTATAGGTCTTTTGTTTTATTTTATTTTCTCCTCAAAGACGTGAATATGAAAACAAATTATGCAACATTTGTTCGTCTTTAACGTTAAAGACGTAAAAGTAAAACAAATTGGCGTATACCAATGCAACAGTTTTGTGTGTGTTCTACGTACACGACGAGAAAATAATGTACAAACAAATTTACGTTCACCTATGTACCAATTTGTTTGTCTTTGACGTCGAAAAAAACAAAACCAAAAAAGGTAAACGTAAACAAAAATTCTTTAAATATTCACTTCAAATATTCACGTCAGCGTCTCCCCAAACATGACACGTAGGCTTGTCTTGTGTTTCAGTAAGCTGATCATCTGTACACACGCGCGTACTGTTTATGCATTATCATACTACTGCCAAAAGCAGTCCTAAGCGTACTGTATGTAATATGAATAAGGTGTTACTAAAGACATCCTAAAACGAAAACTACTGGACTAAAATGATTTCTCTCGGTATGATTGTCTTTGTAAATAGGTCACTATAGTCTGAATCCATACATTATGTGTCTTGGCAAGTAGCCCGCTCTGATTTTTAGGCCACCATGTATGATCCTAGATTTGTAATGAACATTTGTATTATTGTTTTAATAAGTAATGATATGTTCGATTTATTTAACGCCTGATGTAATGGTAGACTATAATCTCTAAACGCTTTGCAATAGCATTACCCTGGTCATAGGATACACTGCAAACCAGCCAACTTTGTGTGCACCATCTCCACTCCAGAGGAGCATTCCTTCCTCATGGGCATTGAGAAGATCCTTCAAATTCAGGCATGTATTATTCATCTGCATTTAATAAGCATCGTCATTAAATACACACTAACACAATTCCATTAATTAATTTGCATGACGGTGGTTAGTATAGTTATTCACAAATCACGCGATGTTCAAAGTTCACCCGTCCAGTACTCTTCTTGTTTTAATTTGATGCCCATAATCAGCGGCAGTATGGAAATTACATCTAATCTATATCAATACAGTGTCGGTGGTGTCACTTCATGTGTTTAAATGCGTTACACATTATCGTTCAATAGATTGAAAATGAAGAATATTTGCAAGAATATTTTTCATAACATTACGCCCCTTTTTAACGCAAAATCAGGTAAACAATGGCCTTTAAAAATCATCCTGTCTTGTGCAGTTCAGCTATACATACACCTTCACAAATAACCCCTTTTTCAATTTTTTCAAAGATTTCAAGTACAACAACAAAAACCACCTTTAATGACTCAAGTACACACAAATTCGTTATCGTTCGCGAAAACATACCGTGATTTTGATAGTTCGCGAACATTGTCATGAAAAATGATTTATACCCTATTTCCATCTTTATATAAAACCACCAGGAATGAATAATTAAATTTAATATTCGATTCCAATCATTGAAATAATCGCCCTTAGTGAACTGTTTAATTGTCTTTAAAGATATAACAATCGACATTTTATACGTTTTTGGCGCATATGCTCCCGGATACTACTGTTTTTTGTATGATTTGTGTTGTTGTTTTGTTTTTGCTTTTGTTTTTGTTGTTCTTGTTTTCGTTTTGGTTGGTGGGCTATGCAGACATCATTCTGTATGCTGCGAATTTGCAAGGTTGCACATTATACGTGTGGAAGTGTATCAATCCACGCCTTCAAGTCTGGCTGACGGGGTCCAGCCGCGCTCTTGATTGGACATTCTGTTACTTGGGTCTGATTGGCCGGCACCGTCATCGCGGAGTGCTGCGTTCTTGCCGTATTTTGACGCCCTTATTCTAGTTCGTGATTGGCTGGTCACTAAGTGGTCTTGTTGTATAGAAGGACATGTCTGCGTGTCAATATGTTGGAGTCGTACATAATAAATGTAAAGGGAAATTAGAGTTCTTGTCAAATTCAATGTTACTAAATACAACATAAAAGTGGACATGTGTAGCAGGATGTTTTTGTAAAACAGTGACCCGTTTACACACAGAACGTGGCGCCCTCTGGACCCTTGATAATCCCCCCCCCCCCCCAAATGGGAATCCTATTTTTCGTTAAATTTGTATAACAATATAAATTTCATCACAAATCATGTAAATGCCGCTTGCGACTTTTTGCTTACATGTGAAGGCATTATAAATAATAACTTACATTTGTTGGGGCCCATAGTTATGTGGTATATTTATGGATATTTCAAATGTTTCTGAACCCCTTTTGATAAAACAAAGTTTGTTTTCTCTTTAAAATAGCACGCTTTATTAAATATCACACTAGCATTGTAATTACCTCACCATTTAATTATTTCTTGAGACCTAGACTATTTTGATCAATACAATTTACCCTGTGACAATTCTGTTTACAATTGTCTTTCAAATTTGACACCCAGTTTTTCATTACAAAATTGAAAACAAACATTTTCAGCGGCCTCTATACCAAAACTCAACTACGGGGCGTATTATTAACTGACTCATCTTGTCCAGATAACTCCGACCTTCTTATCAGAAACAAGGAGGGGCGTGTTCTCTACGCTCCAGCTATTCCAAGGGCATGAAGCCCGTGTGACCTTGTATGTTATTTCTTAGTTTGGTAGCGCTCACTCGTGGTTGCTTCTTAAAGTGCAGTTGTTTTAATTTGAACCAAGCGAAAGTGTATTGTATCCAACAAGTATCAACATTGCAGAAGGCACGCGCCATCATAAGTATTAATTCAGGAATTTGATTTGATGGACATAATACTATAATCTGTGACAAAGACAATGTTGAATAACAGCGTTTTCACCGATCCGAGTTGGCTGTCCGAGACCTAGTGCCTCTATCATTCGTCATTCCTAATAAGAAAAGCTATTTTATAATCTAACTTAAGAAGCAACGCGACACTTCATATCCGGAAAGCGGATTCGCACTAATATCATCACGACATGACCATGACAACTTGATATCTGAAATCATACTTGGTGAGTTTTGTTGTTACAAATGTAACAAATTTGGCCATCATGCAAACCAACTACGTCACACAACTGCCTTCTAATTTGGGTGTGTCGATATAAAATGTTACCAGCAAATCCCTGCACATCGTCACTTAACATGCTTAACCCTAAAAAGGCCGGGCTATTTGAGGTCTTCAGCAGGCCGGGGGGGGGGGGGCATTATGGCCCCCCCCCCCCCTAAAATCTCGGCCGCAGAGCGGCCGATCCCCGTGAAAATGTGCACGCATGATAAGTGAAGTGTATAGAATACAATGGTAATTTTGATTATTGTTTTAATTCATTAATTTGCATATTTATGGTAATTTATGCAAATAAGGTCATAACATTCATATTTTTACCCATAAATCATATATTCTTCATAATTAAACATTGGTTTTCACTACATATATTCTTTAGAGCATTTGGAATAATGAAGCGACAACATTTTTTGGAAGAGCCAGGTTCTTCCTTATGTTTTCTATTGTTTTTATAATTTATTATGTATTTTATTGTTTTTGTTGTTTATTTTATTTCTAACTATAATTCATCTATTTTGAACCCCAAAACAAACATATAAAATATAAACAAGACCAAATAACCAATGATATACTTCCTTTTACAAAAACTGATATTTCCATATGTTTTGTACACAAATCACGAAATTGAGCGATTTTCGGGCTGACATGCATAGACAAAAGGTCACGTGACTTCGTAACGGTAGGTCCGATTTTCAAATTTTTTGTTTTAAAATATGTGCAAGACCCAAAAGAAAAAAAGTCACCAAGCAGCGGCGCGTCATCTTACAGAGTTTTGGAGCAATACAACAAATTGCGGAGGGAAGGAGGGGGGAGGGGGGGGGGGGGGGGGGGGCTATTCACATAATGTGTGTAAAAAGACTTTGATTGTATGAGAGAAAGGATCATATCATTATATGACCAAAGCATTAAATGAAGCTTGTGATGAGGGCTTGTTTAATGGTGTGAAAATCGACATTTGGATTTTTACCTATAAGTGCAACATTTTAAATCGGCTTACATTGACAAATAACTTTAAAACCATCATAAGATAATAAACAGGACACAGCGCATACTATATTAACCTGCAAGTACTTGCGGCAAAATGTGCTTGTTAGAAAATGTACTATTGAGTAAAATTATTGCAAATAATAAACAAATATACCATGCACTGAGAGCCTCTAGTTGAAATTATGGATTCCGAGGTGACAGGAAAAGCACTATGTTCTGAGGGTCGTAGACCCGAAGAACATAGTGCTTTTTCTGTCACCGAGGAATCCATAATTTCACTAGTGGCTCGAAATAGTGCATGATATATTTGTTTTATATCCTTCGCATAATGATAATCATCGAAAAAATAAATGATTTCAATTAAATTAAAGTATAATATAAAGGAAAAACAAACCATTGATCATGGAACCATTACTGCACTTACTGTACTATGTTCTGTTTGTGACACTGACCCCCTTTGCGCAACAGTCCTAGCGCAGAGCGCGTATTGCGCTATCTTTCCATTCATGGTTACGCGCATTAACAACTAATGCGCACCCAAATGCAAAACGCGCGCATCAAAGTGAATAATTGACCCGCTTTACATACACACGTGTAATTGAATGGGGAAAATAGTTATTCGTACATTACACATACAGCGAGTGCAGTGCAGTGCAGTGCACACCGCTGATTATTGAATGACGAATTAGTGTCACGACCACAGAAGGACAACGGTGCACAATGTGCACCATTGTCGGAATTGTTAAATTCGAATACCGCTACATTATACATGAAATGCATCTCTAGAATATTCTTTGGAATTTATTGATATTCACGGGTGAAAATATTCTGTATTTCTTTTTAAATTACTCTTTGGGAAATCTCGTCGAGCATCTTTCGCGAGCTAAAACAAGACATCTGCTCGCAGGGAAGTTTTATAACACGCATCTCTATGGGCTCAATATGATCACCCGGCGTCTATGACGTCATTCATGGAATAGCATTTACTATTCCATGAATGACGTCACGCATAGCACATTTTTCTCCATGGGCATTACTATGTTTGGTCACATGACGCTATGTAGGCCAATCACTGAGCAGGATTTCATTCATGTAGGATATAAACTTCATATATGCTTGTTTAAATTTACTAGAGACGTGACGACACTCGTCCATCATCACACGATGGCTACACATATGAACAACGTGACAAGAGCGGCACTGGGCCGAGGTGCCAAGATAGGCGCACTATACGACATCAGGACAGAGAGCTTCCAGGTAAGACACATTCAAGTCAAAACGGTTTTTTAAAATGCATCGTATCAACCCAAAACAATCATATTTCGATACTCAAATTAAAAGATTCAGTCAACAAGTAAAATGCTCCGTTTGTCCGAGCGTTCATTCTGGTAATTAAGCGGAAGACGCGAAGGAAGTCCCTCGTCAGGTATGTTTTCATTTCATACTGTCTTTTTATGATATTTCTCCTGGCAATTCTAAACATGTTCGGCAAATTAAACCAACGGAACAAGCCTCCAGCTGGCAATTACTATGCCACAGTTCTGGCCCGCGAAGGGGCTTGATGTGGTGTGCATTTATAGCTGCACTGCATGCATGATTGATGTAGCGTCTATTGAGTTGGACTTGAAATCTGGTAACATACGAACACACGGGTCCGCAAACAAAACCGCATTAGTAGAGGTAAAGAATGGTTCAGAAACGACTGAAATATCCATAAACATGACCATATTTTGTAGTAATCGTCGTGCCCAACAATTATTCACTACCGTAAAACTCCGTGTATAAGGCGCACTCGTGTATGAGGCGCACTCGTGTATAAGGCGCACCCCCAACTTTCAAATTTTGTTTTTATTTATTTTTTTTTTTTTAGAGACACCCTATTTTTTTTTGTAGACACCCTGTAGTGTTGTTGGAATACTTTCATCGCTGGTCTAGGGCATATCAAGGGCTTAATGTCAATTGTAGCTTTCATCATCATATACATTTTTTTCACATACAAAATAGTGGTTAGTACAAAAATTGCACACATTGAGCAATAACTCTGGTGCTCATAAATATTCATATTCATATTCATGAATATTCATAAGCACTTATATTAAATATAGTGCAATTTTCTAACTTAACTAACAGGCAATTCATACTTACGTCTAGCACTGGCTCAGCACTGGATAAATCCACTGCTAGACGCAGATATGAATGGAACGTCTAGCATCCGTCTGGCATAACTTTGATCCACTGTTGATGCTAGACACTCGTCTAGCACAAGGTTGCGCATGCGCATTACGGTATTACGCGTTCAGAATTTGCAAGTCATCGTTACGTCACGATAGAAGTGTACTAGTGCGCATGCCCAGTCATGTCTTAGACATTTCCAATCCACTGTTTGTATTCATACTTGCGCGTCAGTTATCCACTGTTGATGCCAAGTATGAATGGTCGGCTTTTTCGTCTAGCACTGGCTCGGCAGTGGATTTATCCAGTGGTGAGCCAGTGCTAGACGTAAGTTAACTTTAACTATTTAACTATTTTCAATTGTGAGCAAAATTTATAACCACTGGTTAGATAATTGCATATATAATGAGTACTGCTGCTCACGAATGTATGAATATTCATTAGCAGCAGTGATTTGCTCAATAAACTTGCAATGTTTACATCTGTAACCAACATTTTGTTTGTGAGAAAAAGGTATATTTCGCTGAATGCTACAACAGACAGCAAGCTCTTGTCATGCGATAGACCAGTGCAATATGCATTGAACATGACTACAGGTTTTTTTTTTTTTTTTTTTTTTTTTTTTTTGCTGTACCTGTGTATAAGGCACACCCCCGACTTTGAATTTTTTTCCGACGGAAAAAAGTGCGCCTTATACACGGAGTTTTACTAATTTTTAACCAGCTGTAAACAAAATTTGAAAGATGCTTACTTTCTTCATATCTAACAAAAGAGGTTTTTGAATAGTTATTGATCATCTTTCTATCTAATAATTATTTCAACGAAACATCAAATAAACATTATCTTTTTTAATATGTTGAAACCAATGACTTTTCAAAGAGCGGCCTTTTGAGTTCGAATGGCTCTCTTTGAATGATTACAGGGTTTGTGTTAGTCGTTTGTATTATTTTGTATTCCTTTTGAGAATGATGGCGTTAAAACTATTAGATGGTAATGTAATAGTAGAGGTTTGGGTTACTAAAATCCAGTTTGACAAAAACGGTACTCTATTTACATAAACTTAATTATCCCTTTAAACATAATAGAAAAAACAGAATGGCACAATTAAAACCACTTGTCCCCTGTCAACTCACCAATTAGTGGGACCGCGCATGACCATTTCTTATTAAATTATTGTGGTAGTTAAATTAGTAGTAGACTAGCAGTAAAAGTATTAGAAGTAGCAGTAGTGGTCCCCGAAAGACGTCTACGTAGTTGTAATATCATACGGTCTATATCGTATTCGTATATCAAAATCATTACATTCAGTATAAGTATTTTAGTATTATTAGTATATTATGGTCGGTATTATGATCTCGATTATCATTATTGTTATAGTTATTATACATGATGTTACTAATAATTATCAGATGTTGTAGTATTATCAGGGAAGAGGAACTCAGTGGTAGTATGGTAGTATTAGTATAAGTTCAAACTTGTCACCCAGACCCTTCTATTGACCGAATAAACATGGGATATAGGTTGCGGGTATCGAATTTGTATTTCTTTCAAACGATATTTACGATTGAAGGGCAAGGATGTTAAATTACCTACGGGGCAGTTTAATCCGTGCACAAAGTAAATGCCGTTAGTTGGTACGGAATATAACTTTTAGTTTCCGCCCACTTCACGGACCAAAAAACATCAAACTAATTAACATAACATGTGACGCATATGACAGATTACACCAATATACATTTTATCAAGCACTCAGCACTTGCCAGGACAGTTACTGGATGTCTTTACAGGGAATAAATACGCTTCAAATATGAAACTACGCGTGGGCACGTTTGAAAAATGTGCTTATTTGTTTTGAAGTTATACTCATAGGTGCTATTTGTTTGTATGTGTCTCTTTATTTTAGAAGGATACCCTCTTCTCATCTGGACTGGAAGACGGCTCAATATTTCTAACAGACGTTGATGAGAGAGCGATAGAATTTGTCATGTCGGACAGCATACGAGAGATGTACAACAAGTTCGACGTAGAAGATCAACTTCAGGTGAGTTTACTTGCGGGGATGGTCAAATTGAGCGGGTCGGGAGCTTGTCTTGCAGAAGAGAGTCAGGGTGCTAGATCCCAACATGTGAGTTTACTGTACAAACTACAAACCGTAAATTATAGTCTTATGGTTGAGTCAAACAGAGATAAGATTGACAAGCACATCCTCACAGAGAGAGCCTCTGAAGCAACGCACGTCGTTGTCGGCATTGATTGGGGAGCAGTGTGTGTCATCACATGCGAGTACAAAAACGTCGAGAATGAAGATCCTTCAGAAGTGAAACGAGCATTGGGTAAAATACTAACAAACCTACGAAATAGCATTGAAGTGTTTGATAGACATTCGTTGGAAAATAACGATAAAGATCTTGCAGCAAAGTTCAATTTCCGATGCAAAGTCGATGGTTTGTCTCCTAGCAAAGACCTTCCAGAAACATATGAAGGCGTCGTAGACCTGGCTCGAAATCTGCCGGAACTTATTACAATAATAAACGATGGTAAAGGGGTTCCTCTTACATACCATCTGATGCCACTATGCAAAGTCGGGAAACTATGTAAGCCTAAACTATCGATTGAGATTCAATACAGAGAGATAAACGAAGACACGATTAAACAATGCGCAGACGTGTTGAAAAGGGTCACACAAAAAAGGCAAGAACTCTTTGATCTGTATCATGATATGCATGTCAATGCTGCCTTTATCCCAGACCATTACATCAAGAGCATTGATGATGTTTGGCGGGAGATTAATGTCCAAGAAGCTGGTATGAGAAGTTACTTTCTAACTCATGTCAAGAATGTAAAGTCAGGGTCTGAGGATGTATCAGTTCTTGAAGGATTCCTTAGTAAGCAGAAAAATGAGATGACTGCACTCTCGACATACTGTGGTACGATCACAAAATGCCAGAGCGCTTTAAACAACGTGGTTAATATAAAATCCTTGAGAAAACAGGGAATCGTATACACTGGGAAAAACGAACGGTTCGTAACAGACAAGAAGCCCTATGTATTTGTCCTTTACAAACCAATCTGTGCAAATGACGAAGATGTTGACAAAACCCAACGATTGCTGATGCGATTGCATGCAACACATTGTAAAGATGACAAATATGCTTTCATTGTGGTAGACCAGGGTTTATCTAACCTGCAATGGCCAGCCGAATTGCAAAAGGCAGGAAAGGCAGTCATTTATGAATATGTCAATGGTGTTCCTACGTGCAAGGACGTGTACAAGAAAGAGGGCATATCTATGGATATTTGCCTCACTCAAATCGGAAAAACTGAATACTACCAAACGATCCCAAGTAAGAGAACACATGTCAACCTACGTTGCCCGAATGGAGTGTCGGGTAGGGGCCAATGCAGAGGTGTCTATCACAAATGGGTATGTTCAGTGTGTAAAGAGATACTTGAATACGGCATTGCTACTCAATTGTTCTACTGCAAATGTGGACAATCAAAACCAGTAGATGCAATGTTCCGTTGCAACGACATGAATCATGGTATGAGTTTTATCCAGTATCCAGAATATGTCCTAATTGCAGAGTTATTAAAACATCGTGCAATGAGGGAACTTAACATCTTGATCATGGGTGAAACCGGTGTTGGTAAATCCACATGGATCAATGGTTTTCAGCAGTACTTGTACTATGGCAATTTAAAGGAAGCCATGTCTTCTCACGAATGCCCTGTTTTGATCCCATCCACCTTCAAAGTCTTACACAAAGGAAAAGAGAAGGTGGTAAACATAGGTGATCCCGACGCTAATGAAGTACAGGAAACTGGAAAGTCCGCAACCAAAGAACCACACACGTATGTTTTCTTTGTAGGTGACACACGGGTTAGTTTGATTGACACACCCGGTATAGGAACTACTGAGGGTATAGTGGAAGACAAGAAAAACGTTGACAACATTCTGACATACATCAGCAACTATGATGAAATACATGCCGTTTGCGTACTTCTCAAGCCAACTAACTCCCGAATTACAGCAGTGTTCCGCTTTTGCATCCAAGAGTTGTTGAGTCAGTTGCATTCCTCGGCCAAGGAGAACATTGTGTTCTGCTTTACCCATACTCGGGGAACATTCTACCAGCCCGGAGACACCTTGCCTGCGCTCAACGAAGAGCTTCGTAAGAGAAATGTGGGTATCCAAGCAACACCAACAAACTGCTATTGCTTTGATAGCGATTCTTTTCGTTTCTTGGCATGCGTACAAAACAACATATTTGACGAAGTTCGTGTTGATGATTATGTTAGCAGTTGGAAACACTCTGTTGAGGAAACGAAGCGTCTCTTTCAGCACATCAAGGCCGATTTAAAGCCATATAAGGTTAGAGACTCGTTGAGCATGCACGAGGCTCGTCGAATAATTGTGGCTATGAGCAAACCCCTGACAGATGTAGCAAAAACAATCGAACATAATTTGCAGGAGGCGGAAGCAGCAAAACAGGACATTAAATCAGGCGAAAACAAAATCAGAAACCTTGAACAAGATTTCAAGATTACTGGATATGATCTGAATCATGTTAAGCTGGCCAGTCCTAGAACAGTATGTACAGATCCCGCGTGTGTCGAATCGGTTCCAGTCGGCACAACTCAAGTTCAGAATACTGTATACAGCACAGTTTGTCATGATCATTGTACCTTCACAGGAGTTCCAGTAGAAAGCACAGGGAGATTCAAATTGCGATTCTGTAGATGCATTGATCTGTTGTCTGGTATGTGTAAAGTATGCAGTCACAAAGCTTCTTTACATATGCACATGACATATAGAGCCGAAATAGTTGAAACAGATTTCTTTTCTGCTGAAGTAAAGAGCAGAATTCAGGCAATAGGTGATGACAAGGGCAGGCAAGAGGCTTATCTACAGCAAATTGATACCAAAGTCACGGAGCTACAGGATGAAGAAATGCGTATAATGCAAATAGGAGCAAAGTATGGGTCATTTCTGAAAGCAATTGCTCTCATACCGTACAACGACGCTGTTGGAGACTACCTTGACATGTGCATTACTCAAGAAAGCATGCAGCCACGTGGAAACAGAAACGAACCCCTCCTAAAGAGAATGCAGGACATGAAAAAAGAATATGAGCGTCAAAGAGAAATGCTTGACACACCAAGTGCAAGTCATGACGCCGAAATCATACGCACACCGGCTCAAGTGCATGAACTGCAAAATGAGCTCTTCCAGCTTAAACATTTTGGACAGACATTGAGGAATTTATTTGATGGCATTTCCATTACACACTCGGCTAGAAATACATCATTTCGTGGGAAGTGTGGTCGTTGTCGGCATGATATATTTGGTAAGATCAAGGGGGTCTTTAAATCAAACTAAACGAGATAGTACAGCTCTGGTCCATCTTAATAATAAGTGACCGAGATTATATTGTACTATGTCATTTCAAACTAGTGCATGTACTTATAACATCACCATGCAATTCAGATAGAACAACGAGAAACGGCCCTGTCAGCTGGCTGCTATCATACTAATTAGGCATTTTATAACACAAGGGCGCCTTCTAAAACATTGGTTTCATCCATATCTTATGAAACATTGTAAATGTGATCTTGTATTGGTATATTGATTCAATACAGAGATCTTCACCAGCTGTTTAGAAACGCTATCGAACATTTTAGGCAATTATTTTGCTTTGAATAACTATATATTCAGTGACAAAGTAAGATAAGCTTTATTAAAGGGACTTGGTAACATTGTCCAAATCCTCAAAATAAATTTGTCATTCTAGCGGTTCCCTCATACCTTGTTGTATTCGTATTAACAATAAAATCATGGGACAGGTTTCGGTTTTTCAAATTTTCCTTTCGTTACAAAGATATGTACGATCGAAGTATTCAGATAAGAAAAACTCCGGGCGAGTTTTTCTTCTGTGTACAAAGTGAGTGCAGTGAGTTATTGAATATCACTTTGCATTTTCGCTCATTACTTGGCCATGCAATGTCCATTTGACTTGAAATTTACCAATACCCTGTGGACATATGAGATAACAATAATATACATTGCATCAACCATTCATCACTTTTTGTACATGTCAACAAAGTTACTAGATCCCTTTAATACATGGTGCTCTTTAATATATTGTCTTTATTGTACGCCGATAATTAACATACATCAAGGACATTGTGCGCATTGCCCGTTTACGTGCACTTAGACCAATATGCACAACATAGCTGTACAGCTGAGATGTACAATATAGCATTCGGACTGAACCAGAACTCCTACTTCCCACGAACGGTTAGAGCATGGAATGCGCTCCCCAATAATATCTTGGCTTCTACATCATTAGGAGCCTTTGCGGGAGCAGTTGCCTCAATCGGCAATTAATGGGACACCTCACCGGTTCCCCTCGACTCTACGTCCTGACTGATAGACCCTGTCGAGTACCCAAGTAGAAGTAGAAGTAGAAGCATACTGAGATGTACAACATAGCACTCATACTGAGATGCACAATATAGCATTCAGACTGAGATGTATAACATAGCATTCAGATTGAGATGCACAATATAGCATTCAGACTGAGATGTATAACATAGCATTCAGACTGAGATGCACAATATAGCATTCAGACTGAGATGCACAATATAGCATTCAGACTGAGATGTATAACATAGCATTCAGATTGAGATGCACAATATAGCATTCAGACTGAGATGTATAACATAGCATTCAGACTGAGATGCACAACATAGCAGTCAGACTGAGATGTATAACATAGCAGTCAGACTGAGATGTATAACATAGCAGTCAGATTGAGATGCACAATATAGCATTCAAACCTAGATGCACAATATAGCATTCAGACTGAGATGTATAACATAGCATTCAGACTGAGATGCACAATATAGCAGTCAGACTGAGATGTATAACATAGCAGTCAGACTGAGATGTATAACATAGCAGTCAGACTGAGATGTATAACATAGCAGTCAGATTGAGATGCACAATATAGCATTCAGACTGAGCTGCACAATATAACATTCAAACCTAGATGCACAATATAGCATTCAGACTGAGATGTATAACATGCTATTTAAACTGAGATACACAACTCATATCATTCAACCTGAGACCCACACCATATCGTACGTGCATAACATATGACTAATACTGAGAAAGCACGACTGATACCTGCCCTCCGAGACGAGGCGTAAAACATCCCGTGTGAGAATGAGACCATACTTTTCGTTACCGCGACTTTCAATTAAATGTGTTTAATTGGTAAGATCCCTTCAGGTCCGAGACCGAGGCAGCAATGCCCAAGACCGAGATCATGTGAAAGGTTCTTGTGCTGGTTACGAAACGTATTGCGTATACCGTATACATTACGTGATGGTCTAGTTTATGTCTAGCTAGGCTATGGAAACATTGCGAATTTGAAGTTATCTTATTTTGATCAGTATGTAAGTGTGTAAGAAATCACTGCTTTACACTTACACGAGTGTATTTTTCACGATGTACACGTCGTGTGCGCAACATGGCAACGCACAGTGTGTGCACGACGACTATAAACCTAATTGGACACCTGAGTATGCACCCAACTGTCCCTTGACCCAAATATGCAGACATAAGCAGACCTTTATGGAACTGAACACATGGATGATTGAGTATTTTAGTGGTAACCCCTTATACTCTTACATACATATAATATACACGAATTAAAACGTTAACGAGACGAAAATAAATACATTGGTAGTATAATATACATAATGTATAACACTTTACAGCTTGTTTTCATATTTTCACCCATCTTACTATCTTACTGGTAAGATGTAGTATGTACATTTAATGATATTTCGGAAGAAACATCGACTTTGCATGTGACTATGAAGATAACAGTTGAACATTGTAGCAATGCCTACATATACTTGTAAAATTAAGCCTATTATTACTGGCCAAGGGAAGAATAAAAAACTGTAAACGCTTCTGGCACTGTTAACCCCTCATTATTTTAGCGTTATACTGTTATAAGTGTTATTTTCGAGAGAAAATGTATCATGTTGTTATATTCAATGCATTCAATTTTTGCAATACATAGAAAGAAGAAATTATGATGTAGCTTCTTATTGTGTACCATGCAATTATAGTGACTATTAAGATACTTCAGGCACGTCATGTTATTATACATATTTAACAAAACGTCTGTGTAGTGTTGTGCAGTATTCGCAGCAACAATAGTTGGAAATGCCTATACAGAAAGCAATATTCAGTCATTGTGAAATAATACAACATTGTTGTCTACAAGTATATGACAGCTATAACATTGCATATTCAGGTTAATATGCAGACTAGTGAGAGTTACACCAAAATTGTACTTGTATACTAAATAAGTGTACCGCATGTCAGATACTCACCGACCTGCGTTTGAGTAGGAGACAACGTTGATGAAGTCTCCACATGTAGTAGCTGGAACGATGAATTGTTTCAACTTTGTGTGACTTCAAACTGTATCATAATTATTAACTATTCCTTGCTATGCTATCATTATGTTTTGCAAAATAATTACTCAAATGTAATGATTCAAAATAAAACACAAACATTTGTGTTTCATACCAATTTCGTAAATATGTGGGAAATAGCTACTGAAATTAAAAACGTTGCACTGCCATTTACTGTGGAAGCTTGATTACATAACCGTTTCTCTATGGATATTGGTTAGAATGTGTTTACATGTATCTATGTTTAGCTTTTACATTTGTTGGACCTCGATATGCAGGTCGTTCGTTGTTTTCCTAAATTGCTTTCGAAGTTGAAATAAAGGTTTGATATCGTGTACATGTATCTATGTTTGGCTTGTTGGCTCAATTGTTTTCGAACTTGAAATTAAGCATACTTAATTGTTATCAAACACACCGGTTTTAATACGTTCTGCTGGCTAATAATATATAATACTTGTTATCTGTGCTTCATAGCCATGCACATTTTCATGAATCGTTTTATGAGCGATGTTGATATTTTTGCTATATCGACTATCACATTATTCATGAACTCTTATTAAAGAAATGTCATGTATAACATACACAACCTCTAAAAAATACACATGCATGGTTGTATGACAGAATAATCAAGTATTCATGTTATAAGTTATAACAAATACTTAATATTTACATGCAGTAAGCTTAGATGCGCAATTTATTTGATGCGATTGTGTTTATGTTTATAGTCATGTATCTAGTTAATAGAATTCAAGTAGTGAAATATGCATCTTTGTGTTGTATTCAGTTTCTGCAAAATATGGTGTAATCGCATGAAAACACTATCAAAGAGATTTGCATATACTATTACTTCTTACCAAGTTTTCGAATTATAAATGGGAGTGTATAGTATTGTCAGTACAGCCTGTCCATGTAAAATTATCACTGACAGTGGAACTGTTTTAAACAGTATATTGATTGACTTGTGAATTTGTTACGAGCTGAATGGCTACATTATTTGTAAACCATTGATTGCCATTTACATTTTTGATATCTCCTTGATAACTGTTCTATTCATTTAAGGTGTAATTGATGTTATCACGTTTGAAGTTTATTCGAGATACAATTCATGACTCATAAACAAGAATATTCACTTTACACACCGAATTTTGATTCTGAACAAATGTGCCGTAGTACCATAGTAGACGATTGTATGATATATTGTAAAATACAAATTGCATTACAATTAAAAGCTGGATGCCATTAACATGATACTTTATAGGTATGATAAATATTATATAAGTATTTAAAAAGAATATATTAAATGTAATATTTATTTAATGTTGTATTAACATTATTTTTGTTCGAAACACAACATGAGGTATTCCGCATTATTGTTTGTACTGGTCATATTATTTATTTTTCTCCAACTCTTCATGAGATATGTATATTTTACGTTGTTCAGTATTATTTGGATAAACAATTTTTGACATCAATCAAGATAATACCAAATGGTAAACAATATGATTTTATAGTTTAATATCTTTCAAGCATTTCATATAATTAATAGATTAATATAAATCATTACGCAAGATCAGAAACTGTGTGATGTTTATGAAGATAAATATTTTCTTCTACCAAAACATTAATATGTTAGCCTTTACTGAACCAATGAAAAGAAGGCTATATTCATTAAATAAAACAATTCCTAGGTATGCATGTTATTGTTTTACCTTCCTTTCAATTGTATCAACACGTGTGTTGACAAGAATTCATTGCATATTTAAAACAAAATAGATGTACCGACTACAGGCTATCGATAGACCTTGCAACCAACACATGTTATAACATAGTTATGTATAATCTTAGAGCAATGTTATATTTCGATATTAATTTAACATAAAACAAGCAAATTGTGATATTTGCAATAACTAGAACTCATTGGTATAAATATATCGATATTTTAAAATATTGATAGTTTCAAAGGTATGTTATACTTTCGATAACATGGTATGCGTAACGAACACATACGACACTAAATAAACCCTACTTCTCTTGTCTAATATTTCCATTTGATCTTGTATGTGATATAATTATGAAATGTATTTTTATGTTTTTTAAAATCTTCACAAAAGGGCTCCCTGTTTATATTGTTTCATTTTGTCTACACACGGTACTGTGGGCTTACTAGAATACCACATTGTACCAAGATAAGGATTTTCGTTAAGTATGATAATAAAATGTGCTTGGTATAATGCCGTGATTGTGCATTGTGTGTGTTCAAACAGTTTGTGTTGTATATCATGGGATTTTAAACAATGTATTATTTTGTTGTTGATACATATTGATATCTTGTATAATATATTTCCATTTTGTACCATTGGAGATTGTTGGTTGTTAGCATTTGCTATAATGAATGTCAGTAAGTTATAACGTTTTAAAATAAGCTTCACGTTATTGACTAGTGTTGGTTTGCATTCCCCTTGTTACCAAACAACTAACCCCAAGTATTGTCAGAAACAAATTTAATACAATGTAAATGTCTATGTATTAAATTTCAATATGACGATTGCGCATTACATTGATAACTAATTCAGCAAATACCTTTTGTTTTAGTCTTCGTACAATCATGGTATTTAGTATGTTATATTTTCCCTGTAGCAGGTTATAGTTTGGAATTTGATATTTGTAGTATTTGTGTGTATTGTACTCAATATAATGTTTATTATTTTGTATTCGTAAACATCGCTCGTGTTTGTAAGTTTTAAATTTATTCTCTTGAGTTCAATTACATATTGTATAATACACTTATAGTTTTTACCATTGGAGATTGTTAGCTGTAAACATTTACTATATTTCTGCAAATAAATGTCACAAGCTACAGATGTATGTAAGTCAAATTCGTCAATACATCTTAACATAAGCTTCACAATATTGACTATTGTTAGCTTCATTTTCTGTGTTACCAATAACTAAATCCAAGTATTGTCAGAAACAAATCAATACCATTTGAATGTCAATCTATTCAATGTTAATTTGATAAATGCACATCTTTTAATTACATGTAATTGAGGAAGTACTTTGTTTACACTATACAATTAATACATTAAAAATTGGACATGCCATATTGACTTGTTAGACTACGCACAATCATGATAATTGAATATGATCGCTTTGGTCTGTAGCAAATGATAGTATGGAATTTGAAATTTCTTGTGTTCTTATGTTTTTACTCAATGTGATGTTTAAATTTTGAAGTCTTATACATTATTCTTGTTTATAAGATTGAAAGTGTATCCTCGTGAGAACAATAACATATTGTATAATGTATTTCTATTTTGTACCATTGCAGGTTGTTAGTTTTAAAGATTTGCTAGAGTTCTGCATATTTATGACATCAGCTATAAATGTATGTAAAGACAATAAATCTTAGAATAAAATATTGTCTATTGTTGGTTTGCATTCCCCTAACGTTACCGACAAATTTCATTGGACTTTTAATTGGACTATTAATATTCGCTTTAGTCTGTAGCAAACTATAGTGTGGATAATGTATACACTATTGCTAAAACATGTGTTATCCTCATTATAATGTGTCTACTACATAATTATTGTGAGTTCAATTACATCTTGTATAATGTATTTCTATTTTGTACCACTGGAGATTGTTAGTCGAAACATGTGCTTTATTTCTACAGATGATTTGTTTTATGTCATGATATTGAATATGTTCGCTTTGGTCTGTAGCAAGTCATAGTTTGGAAATTGTATAAGCTGCTATTTTCGATGTTTACTAAAAATGTGTCATCCTCACTATAATGTGTCTACTACATATCGAGCTGTGATTTCAGCGGTTCTCCAAAAGTAAAATTCTTGTCGTTGCTTAATAATGTCATCGCATGTGGTAATATTACTCAGAGATTCATTGCCATGCTCAATAGCTTACTATGCTGCTGTTATTTAAGTGGATTGAATAATCAATCTGAAATGTTCACCAAGTGCGGAACTGCAATATCATATAATAGTGTGTACTATATTGTGATAATCTTGTCCAGTGTATATAGATGGTTAAACATGCCCCTGAAAAGGTTACAAAGTATCACAAGGCCCGAATTAGGGCTATGTAAGAAAAAAACAAAATTTGCCGACCATGGCTATGACAAAATGATTACGTACAATACTACCTGTATACAACCGTGACTGAGTACTTGTACAACACTTGGGACACAACAAATATATTAAGTATCTAAATGATATAGAAGTAAGACAATTTAAAACAATACAATACACAGGTGGTCATGGAAACATTGTAATTGGGTTTGTCAATATTGTCATTAGTGTATGTTCTAAAATAGTGAATAAAAACGTTTGCAACCATAAGTAGCAAGGTGTTGTATTGATATTATTGTGCGTGTTCTGTGTAGAGTAAATATTAAACATAATAATGTACAGTTGGATGTGATTTTAACAACTGTACTTCTCAGGCTGAGGTCTTTTGCTCGAATGTTCCAATGTTCACTTGACAGTTATTCGATGCCAGAAAACGACATGTTTTCAATTGTTTATTCAAAAATAAAAAATAAATACCCGAATATGAGACGGTTTTGACAAATATAACATAACATTGCCCAAATGTATCATGATTCTGCCCGTATATGACATAATTTTGACAGAAAATTAAATAATTTCCCCTGATTTTATGTGCGTCTGTGTCTGGGTGCATGGGTATGGTTGGATATGTGAGCGAGTGTGTATGTGTGTGTGACTGTGTGTGTGTGTGTTTGTATGTGCGTGTGTGTATGTTTGTGCGTGTGTGTATGTATCTGTGCGTCTCTGGCTAGTAATGTGTATGAGTGTATGAGCGCGCGTATGTCATTGTGTGCGAGTGAGTGAGTGATCAGCGTACGTGTGATTGTGCACGCTTTTGTGCTCACAGTGTCTGGTTGGGTTAGAATCTTGATAAATGAATTGCCAATTAATATTATTCACAGCCACAAAAACAAAAACATTTGTTTTCTTCTGATATTTGTTATTATATAGGCAAATACATTTTACATATACGATACACACAAGCATTGAAAACGCATATTACACAACGATACGACAAAACAAAACGCATAAACAGTTTTGAAGCTGTTGACATTGCATGCGAAGCCGACACGGGAGAAGATGTTAACATAAATAGAGATAAACAGGGAAAGCATAGCTTATTATTACTGTTTAGGTGCAAACAGACGAATAATTAAATTGCCAATGTTTTATAAGGATTTATACGGATTAGATGACCTATTATTGTCAGGGTGCATCCCACCAGAAATGTCGGCTGGTTTACATGGGGAAAAACCTTACGAAATAACTTAAAGGGACATACCTTGTTGTATTCGTAATAACAATAACAATATTGGACAGGTTTCGGTTTTTCAAATTTCCCTTTTGTTAAACAGATATTTACGACTGAATTATCCACTGGGTCGTCAAAACCATGTACAAATTGAGTGCAATGAGTTAGTAAATATCACTTTGTATTTTTGCTCACTACTCGGCCATATAACGTCCATTTAACATTTTCACACAACACCCAGCGGTCATATCAGATAACAACAATATACATTGTATCAACCATTCAACACTTTTTGCACATGTCAACACAGTTGCTAGATCCCTTTAAGAATAGATTTCTGACAGAGTCTCATTCTCGTATCCCTTCTCTCCAATTATAATACGCACCCCCCCCCCCCCCCCCCCCTCAACAACAAAAAAATAAATACAACATTGGTGAATTGTTATAATTTTGGCCGCTAGCTGGCGACAATCCACTTGTACGAAACCACCGGATTGTGCACAAAATGGGAGCTTTGGGTCGAGTTAAATCTAGTCAAGTCACGCATAGTCATAACACTAGGGAGGATATTCAATTGAAAATCAATTTTACCGTATTACATAATATACTTAATTGAATTACAAACCCGATGTTCTGTATGTTGATTTTGATTTTGTAATTTACGTAGTTTATAACATGTACTAATATCCTGCAGCTAATTTGGTATTGAAAGTAGTTTGCTGCCTTTTGGAACTATTATCTTCATGTGTTGAAAGAACGTGTATTCTGTAGATATGAGTATATTCACTTGTTGTGTAGTACATAGTATACTGAATTAGTTGCTATGTGTTGATATTCCTAGACCACACGACCTGCATATACACCATGTTCATTATAAGTTGTGACAGAGAGGGGTCAGTCCTAAGGTAGCTCGGTAAATTAAAGTCCCTTTCTCCATCATATATCCGAGAGCAAGGTCCGCAAGGTGGCTTATCGGTTAGAGTGTAAAATACAAATTGCATTACAATTAAAAGCTGGATGCCATTAACATGATACTTTATAGGTATGATAAATATTATATAAGTATATAAAAAGAATATATTAAATGTAATATTTATTTAATGTTGTATTAACATTATTTTTGTTCGAAACACAACATGAGGTATTCCGCATTATTGTTTGTACTGGTCATATTATTTATTTTTCTCCAACTCTTCATGAGATATGTATATTTTACGTTGTTCAGTATTATTTGGATAAACAATTTTTGACATCAATCAAGATAATACCAAATGGTAAACAATATGATTTTATAGTTTAATATCTTTCAAGCATTTCATATAATTAATAGATTAATATAAATCATTACGCAAGATCAGAAACTGTGTGATGTTTATGAAGATAAATATTTTCTTCTACCAAAACATTAATATGTTAGCCTTTTCTGAACCAATGAAAAGAAGGCTATATTCATTAAATAAAACAATTCCTAGGTATGCATGTTATTGTTTTACCTTCCTTTCAATTGTATCAACACGTGTGTTGACAAGAATTCATTGCATATTTAAAACAAAATAGATGTACCGACTACAGGCTATCGATAGACCTTGCAACCAACACATGTTATAACATAGTTATGTATAATCTTAGAGCAATGTTATATTTCGATATTAATTTAACATAAAACAAGCAAATTGTGATATTTGCAATAACTAGAACTCATTGGTATAAATATATCGATATTTTAAAATATTGATAGTTTCAAAGGTATGTTATACTTTCGATAACATGGTATGCGTAACGAACACATACGACACTAAATAAACCCTACTTCTCTTGTCTAATATTTCCATTTGATCTTGTATGTGATATAATTATGAAATGTATTTTTATGTTTTTTAAAATCTTCACAAAAGGGCTCCCTGTTTATATTGTTTCATTTTGTCTACACACGGTACTGTGGGCTTACTAGAATACCACATTGTACCAAGATAAGGATTTTCGTTAAGTATGATAATAAAATGTGCTTGGTATAATGCCGTGATTGTGCATTGTGTGTGTTCAAACAGTTTGTGTTGTATATCATGGGATTTTAAACAATGTATTATTTTGTTGTTGATACATATTGATATCTTGTATAATATATTTCCATTTTGTACCATTGGAGATTGTTGGTTGTTAACATTTGCTATAATGAATGTCAGTAAGTTATAACGTTTTAAAATAAGCTTCACGTTATTGACTAGTGTTGGTTTGCATTCCCCTTGTTACCAAACAACTAACCCCAAGTATTGTCAGAAACAAATTTAATACAATGTAAATGTCTATGTATTAAATTTCAATATGACGATTGCGCATTACATTGATAACTAATTCAGCAAATACCTTTTGTTTTAGTCTTCGTACAATCATGGTATTTAGTATGTTATATTTTCCCTGTAGCAGGTTATAGTTTGGAATTTGATATTTGTAGTATTTGTGTGTATTGTACTCAATATAATGTTTATTATTTTGTATTCGTAAACATCGCTCGTGTTTGTAAGTTTTAAATTTATTCTCTTGAGTTCAATTACATATTGTATAATACACTTATAGTTTTTACCATTGGAGATTGTTAGCTGTAAACATTTACTATATTTCTGCAAATAAATGTCACAAGCTACAGATGTATGTAAGTCAAATTCGTCAATACATCTTAACATAAGCTTCACAATATTGACTATTGTTAGCTTCATTTTCTGTGTTACCAATAACTAAATCCAAGTATTGTCAGAAACAAATCAATACCATTTGAATGTCAATCTATTCAATGTTAATTTGATAAATGCACATCTTTTAATTACATGTAATTGAGGAAGTACTTTGTTTACACTATACAATTAATACATTAAAAATTGGACATGCCATATTGACTTGTTAGACTACGCACAATCATGATAATTGAATATGATCGCTTTGGTCTGTAGCAAATGATAGTATGGAATTTGAAATTTCTTGTGTTCTTATGTTTTTACTCAATGTGATGTTTAAATTTTGAAGTCTTATACATTATTCTTGTTTATAAGATTGAAAGTGTATCCTCGTGAGAACAATAACATATTGTATAATGTATTTCTATTTTGTACCATTGCAGGTTGTTAGTTTTAAAGATTTGCTAGAGTTCTGCATATTTATGACATCAGCTATAAATGTATGTAAAGACAATAAATCTTAGAATAAAATATTGTCTATTGTTGGTTTGCATTCCCCTAACGTTACCGACAAATTTCATTGGACTTTTAATTGGACTATTAATATTCGCTTTAGTCTGTAGCAAACTATAGTGTGGATAATGTATACACTATTGCTAAAACATGTGTTATCCTCATTATAATGTGTCTACTACATAATTATTGTGAGTTCAATTACATCTTGTATAATGTATTTCTATTTTGTACCACTGGAGATTGTTAGTCGAAACATGTGCTTTATTTCTACAGATGATTTGTTTTATGTCATGATATTGAATATGTTCGCTTTGGTCTGTAGCAAGTCATAGTTTGGAAATTGTATAAGCTGCTATTTTCGATGTTTACTAAAAATGTGTCATCCTCACTATAATGTGTCTACTACATATCGAGCTGTGATTTCAGCGGTTCTCCAAAAGTAAAATTCTTGTCGTTGCTTAATAATGTCATCGCATGTGGTAATATTACTCAGAGATTCATTGCCATGCTCAATAGCTTACTATGCTGCTGTTATTTAAGTGGATTGAATAATCAATCTGAAATGTTCACCAAGTGCGGAACTGCAATATCATATAATAGTGTGTACTATATTGTGATAATCTTGTCCAGTGTATATAGATGGTTAAACATGCCCCTGAAAAGGTTACAAAGTATCACAAGGCCCGAATTAGGGCTATGTAAAAAAAAAAAAAAATTTGCCGACCATGGCTATGACAAAATGATTACGTACAATACTACCTGTATACAACCGTGACTGAGTACTTGTACAACACTTGGGACACAACAAATATATTAAGTATCTAAATGATATAGAAGTAAGACAATTTAAAACAATACAATACACAGGTGGTCATGGAAACATTGTAATTGGGTTTGTCAATATTGTCATTAGTGTATGTTCTAAAATAGTGAATAAAAACGTTTGCAACCATAAGTAGCAAGGTGTTGTATTGATATTATTGTGCGTGTTCTGTGTAGAGTAAATATTAAACATAATAATGTACAGTTGGATGTGATTTTAACAACTGTACTTCTCAGGCTGAGGTCTTTTGCTCGAATGTTCCAATGTTCACTTGACAGTTATTCGATGCCAGAAAACGACATGTTTTCAATTGTTTATTCAAAAATAAAAAATAAATACCCGAATATGAGACGGTTTTGACAAATATAACATAACATTGCCCAAATGTATCATGATTCTGCCCGTATATGACATAATTTTGACAGAAAATTAAATAATTTCCCCTGATTTTATGTGCGTCTGTGTCTGGGTGCATGGGTATGGTTGGATATGTGAGCGAGTGTGTATGTGTGTGTGACTGTGTGTGTGTGTGTGTTTGTATGTGCGTGTGTGTATGTTTGTGCGTGTGTGTATGTATCTGTGCGTCTCTGGCTAGTAATGTGTATGAGTGTATGAGCGCGCGTATGTCATTGTGTGCGAGTGAGTGAGTGATCAGCGTACGTGTGATTGTGCACGCTTTTGTGCTCACAGTGTCTGGTTGGGTTAGAATCTTGATAAATGAATTGCCAATTAATATTATTCACAGCCACAAAAACAAAAACATTTGTTTTCTTCTGATATTTGTTATTATATAGGCAAATACATTTTACATATACGATACACACAAGCATTGAAAACGCATATTACACAACGATACGACAAAACAAAACGCATAAACAGTTTTGAAGCTGTTGACATTGCATGCGAAGCCGACACGGGAGAAGATGTTAACATAAATAGAGATAAACAGGGAAAGCATAGCTTATTATTACTGTTTAGGTGCAAACAGACGAATAATTAAATTGCCAATGTTTTATAAGGATTTATACGGATTAGATGACGTATTATTGTCAGGGTGCATCCCACCAGAAATGTCGGCTGGTTTACATGGGGAAAAACCTTACGAAATAACTTAAAGGGACATACCTTGTTGTATTCGTAATAACAATAACAATATTGGACAGGTTTCGGTTTTTCAAATTTCCCTTTTGTTAAACAGATATTTACGACTGAATTATCCACTGGATCGTCAAAACCATGTACAAAGTGAGTGCAATGAGTTAGTAAATATCACTTTGTATTTTTGCTCACTACTCGGCCATTTAACGTCCATTTAAAATTTTCACACAACACCCAGCGGTCATATCAGATAACAACAATATACATTGTATCAACCATTCAACACTTTTTGAACATGTCAACACAGTTGCTAGATCCCTTTAAGAATAGATTTCTGACAGAGTCTCATTCTCGTATCCCTTCTCTCCAATTATAATACGCACCCCCCCCCCCCCCCCCTCAACAACAAAAAAATAAATACAACATTGGTGAATTGTTATAATTTTGGCCGCTAGCTGGCGACAATCCACTTGTACGAAACCACCGGATTGTGCACAAAATGGGAGCTTTGGGTCGAGTTAAATCTAGTCAAGTCACGCATAGTCATAACACTAGGGAGGATATTCAATTGAAAATCAATTTTACCGTATTACATAATATACTTAATTGAATTACAAACCCGATGTTCTGTATGTTGATTTTGATTTTGTAATTTACGTAGTTTATAACGTGTACTAATATCCTGCAGCTAATTTGGTATTGAAAGTAGTTTGCTGCCTTTTGGAACTATTATCTTCATGTGTTGAAAGAACGTGTATTCTGTAGGTATGAGTATATTCACTTGTTGTGTAGTACATAGTATACTGAATTAGTTGCTATGTGTTCCTAGACCACACGACCTGCATATACACCATGTTCATTATAAGTTGTGACAGAGAGGGGTCAGTCCTAAGGTAGCTCGGTAAATTAAAGTCCCTTCTCCATCATATATCCGAAAGCAAGGTCCGCAAGGTGGCTTAGCGGTTAGAGTGTCCGCCTCATACACGGGAGGTCCCGGGTCCGAACCCATACCGAAGACTTACAAAATGGTACCTTCTGCCTTTTAGCCAGGCGCTCAGCATTTATTATATTGGAGAAGGGAAAGTCACGACACGAGTTTCCATCCTCCTTATTTACCCTTTTAATCAAGAAACATCTGGTGTAAATACTTAAAATATTGTTGCTCACATCGAGGGGCTGTTAACATATTGATGACAATAATACAAGGAGGACATTTTGCATTTCCGAGGGCTGACATATAGTGTATTGTAAAAGATTGGAATCCACTGAATTTGTATTTAAAATGTATTTCGAAAAACAATTTAAAACTATTTCTGTAGCGATATCCTTTCATATTATTTACGTTACTTCTTCAAAAGAAATCTGATAATTTTGTTTGTTTAGTACAGTACGTTAGTATGCGTCTGACTAGAAAAGGAAACGTTTATTTTGACATGATTTCAACGGTATACAATATCTTCCAAGGGCATTAGAGTCTATAGTTAGCAGACAATTAATTCCTAACATAGCTAGATCTCTTGTAGAAGAGATATTAACTGTTAATTGGAACGTGTCATGGCTTGAACAAATTTGACACGAAAATATCATTCAGGAATCAACAGTGGACGTGGTGGGTGTGGCCACATTTCAAATAGTGAGATCCAGATTTGCAATCCTTTGTATGCCCACTGCATTTTCACCACCACCAACACTTTCTCTAATGTCACTACAACCACCACTATCCACCACCACCTCTACCACCACCACCACCACCACCACCACCACCACCACTACGCAATATTTTGTTTGTAAATGGTTGAAACTAATGAGTTTTTAGAGATCGCCCGTTTGAGTTTTAACTGCTCCTTTTGTATGATAATCATATCATAATTTTGATAAAATATATGATATTTTTAGTAAAAATAAAAATAAACAACCTACTCCTTTGGAAATTAAGACAATATAATTAGAAAATACAAAGAAGGAAAATAAATTAGCAGGGGGCCGAGGTGCAATATTATATCATTTTAGAAAGTGGGACAATTTAGTATAGTTTCGTGCAAAGCATAAATAGGGACGAAATAGAAGCAATGAAGTGAACATGACTGGTATGAGGATCTCGACCATTAAATTGTTCGAAATCCTCACAATTATCTGGAGGTAGGCATGTTATATGTGTGTGAGTGTATGTGAACGCGTGTGTCTGTGTGTATGTGGTTTGTCTATGGGGGCAATGATTTGTCCACTCGTTTTTCCCCTTTTTATTTCATTTATTTTTGTATTTTTGTATTAGGCCTATTATTATGATTTTGTATATACATGCTTTCTTCATTCATGCTGATCTGTATTGTAATAATGTATATGGTCAAATACCTGTAATTGATGTAAAAGTTAATTTGTATTTGATCTGAATGTAAAATCAAATGCTGTATGTTATGTTAATCTGCTGATTATTTTATGTAGTGATAACTTTGTTATTATTTGTATGTAAGAAATGAAGAAAATAAATACCATGGAAAGAAAAAAAAAGCTTTGTAAGTTTTCATTCCTTTCGAGTATGTTATAACTATTAGTTTGTAATGTAATTGTGCAGGTTTTGGTTACTAAAATTCAGTTTGACCAAAACTGTACTCTCTTTACCAAAACTCAACTATCCATTTAATAGATTCAGTACCCCCTCGCCTACTCCCCTTTGAATAATAACCAATGAGAGGAAAATATATAGGGGACATGATAAGGTGTATAGAGCTGTTTTGAAATAACACAGACTTAAATAAACGAACAAATAATTTTTTTGGGTGCGTAACCCCCCCCCCCCCCTCCAATTCTGATTAGTCATTTGATAACTTCTTCGTTTGTACATGTTTAACAATGCGTGTGGGTCTGTTTCTTTTTGTGTTTGTTTGGGAGAAGGGAATCAACTCTGATATAATATATGCCCACTGAGGACAGCTAGGTTCCAGTTGGCGACTCACTTTACTGACTATGAATTATAATAATACGAATTATAATAATGGCCACTAATTAGAGCGCGCAGTCATGTCTGTCACGACATTAACCTTTTTTGTTGTAAATTTAGGCTTTAAAATTCTTTGTAAATAAAGCAGAAGGTAATATCAATAACTGCCTTTGATGTGTGATTATTTTGATCGACATTTCAAATGTTAAATCATTTCTTTATAATTGATAACGACAAACACCTTTGTATTCGGATTTAAAGGGTTTTCTTAATCTTGCATGATAAAATCACTACTGGGTTCGTTTAATCATCCGAGAAGAGGTTCGTAATTACCTCGGGTTCTCTTGTTTTGTTTGCTGAGGAGACAATCAAACCCAACGTAGCTGAATCTGTCATTGGAAGAAGATTGGCTATCGGAGTGCGATCTCTTATGGCGCGGCGCTTTCATGTTCGTTCTGATTGTTTTCCAAAATCGTCTGCATTTTTAAAAGGTGCGATAGGAGGAAACTATTATTTACAATAATTTGATTCTCGTTCTTTTCGACTGGCAATGAAAGGATTATTTTTGTTCATCAATATAATGATATACAGAAAAAAAAATTGAAACACCATGGCTTTATAGTTTGTTGTTAGCAAACAATTGAATCCCCAAAATAGCTCGATCTCTTATGAAAAAGGATAACGACTGTCCATTGGAACGTGTCATGACTTGAACAAATCTGACACGCAAGCATCATTCAGGAATCATCAGTGGAAATGGTGCGGAAAGATTGGAAGAGCGCCCGCTTTTCAATAGTAAAATCCGGAATTATAATCTTTTGTATGCCCACTGTGTTTGTCTTACAGCAAGACAATTACTACAATATTGCTGCTCTCGAACAATTACTATGGTGTATTAATGGGGACCCGTTAGGAGGTGTTATGTTAATGATATTCTCAATGCCCATGAGCCGCTTGGCTTGAATGTTCCCCAGAGAGCGGATATGGTGCACATACTATGTAGGGGCTGGCATTGTATCCTGATCAAGGTAATAATAGTGTAAAGCGACTACAGAAATATGAGATGATATTGTATCATATTAGGCGCTATCTTAATCAAACCTATTAGTATCATACGTGTATGGACACCATCATGTTGATTATAATCGTAATCATCACAGCAAACTCAACCACCATCTTCTTCACCATTCACAGGACACGGGTAAACATTTCAGAATGCAACCATATTTGTATACCATCGTCTATATTTACTGTGAACAATTAAAGAATATTTGATAGAGCCTACAAATCCCCGAGATCCGCTTTAATTTTGTTTTGGTATTAAGTCCATCACTGACTAATACATTTTCCTCATTGTTTGTTTCGTCTTTTGTCGATTATTATCTGTTTGACAATTAAAAGTTGATCTTTCTATCAAATCAAACAGAATATAACATATTAAACTGCATGCCTTTCATGTTTTTATTTTGGTTTATTTTGACCGACATTTAAAATGCTGACATATTTCGTTATTATTGATCACAGCAAATCATGATTCCATCATGATTTATCTTGTATGATACAATCGCTACTGGATTTGAATTTTAGTGGGAAGGATAACAAAAGGAAACGGGGTTTTCCCTTTATGCGTTTTCACTGTCGGTCTATAAAGTAAATGCATTTTCACAATAGCTGCCCACGAGGGTAAACAAATAAAGGGAAGTTCTCTAATAATATATATGTAATTTATCCCTTTTCAAAAAAAAAAGTTTACAACAATTTATAGGGTGAATTACCACCCCCCCCCCCCCCCCCCCCCCCCCCCCGCCTACTCCACTTTGAATAATAACCAATGATAGACACATATCTAGAGGGAAATGATAAGGTAGAGCTGTATTCACTTTTGCATATAGGGCGCTTCAAGAAATATATTTTTTGTGAGGTACTGAAAAACTGAGTGTCAAATCTGAAAGAGCATACCATTTTAATTAGAGAATAAACATGATCAACTTTATTTGATCAAAATCGGTTCAGAAACTGCAGAAATATCAATAAATATATCCGATCGGAATAAATGTGGGATTCCAAATTTCTTAGATGATTAAAAAATAGATATACAGGGTGGCCCAGAAAGGATGCAACACCTACGATCGTTAATGTCATCAACACCATCGTCCAAATGTCATTGTTGTTTTTTGATTGGGTAGAACATTCTTTTTCCAACAAAAAGATACCATGAGCATTGATTTTGGGTAAGGCGTTTGGATCCTAGGGCCATTTTCTGAGGCAATGTCGTTTCCTAAATTTGCTACTTTTTCGTCTCCAGCGATCCTCGGAACACTGAGACATTCTCGCCCCACGGCCTGCCGTAGAATTAGCTGTACATAAGAATGGCTCACATTGTCTTCCTTACAAAGGGAGAGCAGTCATGCGGTTCTTCTGTACAGCTAATTCTATGGCAGGCCGTGGGCGAGAATGTCTCAGTGTTCAGAGGATCGCTGGAGACGAAAAAGTAGCAAATTTAGGAAACGTCATTGCCTCAGAAATACCTATGGCCCTAGGATCCAAACGCCTTACCCAAAATCAATGCTCATAGTATCATTTTGTTGGAAAAAGAATGTTCCTCCCAATCAAAAAACAACAATGACATTTGGTCGATGGTGTAGATGAAATTAACGATCGTAGGTGTTGCATCCTTTCTGGGCCACCCTGTATAGCCTACAAATCCCCGACATCCGCTTTAATTTGTTTGTTGTATTAAGTCGATGATTGACTAATACATTTTCTTCATTGTTTGTTTCGTCTTTTGTCGATTATTATCTGTTTGCCAATTAAATGTTGATCTTTCTATCAAATCAAACAAAATATATTATTAATGTATTAAACTGCATGCATGCCTCTGATGTTTCTTTATTTTGACCGACATTTAAAATGCTGAAATATTTCTTTATAATTGATCATAGCAAATCATGATTCTATTCGAATTGTAAATGTTTTCTTTATCTTGTATGATACAATCACTCCTGGATTTGAATTTGAGTGGGAATGATTACAAAAGGAAACGGGATTTTCGCTTTATGCGTTATCACTGTCGGTCTATAAAGTAAATGCATTTTCACAAAAGCTGCCCACGAGGGTAAAACAATAAAGAGAAGTTCTCTAATAATATATATGTGATTTATCCCTTTTCGAAAAAAAGTTTACAACAATTTATAGGGTGAAGTACCCCCCCCCCCCTCTCCTACTCCACTTTGAATAACAACCAATGATAGACAAATATCTAGGGAGAAATGATAAGGTAGAGCTGTATTCACTTTTGCATATAGGGCGCTTCAAGAAATATATTTGTTTGTGAGTTACTGAAAAACTGAGTGTCAAATCTGAAAGAGCATACCATTTTAATTAGAGAATAAACATGATCAACTTTATTTGCACCAAATCGGTTCAGAAACTGCAGAAATATCAATAAATATATCCGATCGGAAAAAATGTGGATTCCACATTTATTCGATGATTAAAACAAATATATAAAATGCTAACACTTTTTTAAAAAATGTACAAAAGGGGTATTTAAATATTTGTTGATGATCTCTCTATTTAATCTTTATTCTAACAAACATCACATGCACAATTTTTCATTAAAAAAATGGTTGAAACCATTGCTTGTAGAGAGCGTTCTCTTGATTTGTTAACGGCTCTTTTTTGTTTCAATGATAACAGGCTTTTTACTTAATAGTCGTTTGTAATTTGTGTATGTTAGAGCATGGTGGAGTTATAACTATTAGTTTGAAATGTTATGGTGCAGGTTTTTTATTACTAAAATTAAATTTGACCCAAACTGAACTCTCCCTTTAAATGAAGCAGAAGATAATAACAATGACTGCCTTTGATGTGTGTTTATTTTGATCGACATTTTACATTCTTAATCATTTCTTAATAATTGATCACGGCAAACACTTTTGTATTGGAATTGAAAAGATTTTTCTTAATATTGGATGATAAAATCATCTACTGGGTTTGATTAATCATCCGAAGATGTTTGTAATTACCCAGGGTTCTTTTATTGTATCATATTAGGCGCTATCTTAATCAAACCTATCAGTATCATACGTGTATGGTCACCATCATGTTGATTATCATCGTAATCATCACAGAAAACTCAACCACCATCTTCTTTACCATTCACTCGACACGGGTAAACATTTCAGAATGTAACCATATTTGTATATCATCGTCTATATTTACTGTGAGCAATTATGGAATATTTGATAGAGCCTACAAATCTCCGAAATCCACTTTGATTTGTTTGTTGTATTAAGTCGATGATTGACTAATACATTTTCTTCAGTGTTTGTTTCGTTTTTTGTCGATTATTATCTGTTTGCCAATGAAATGTTGATCGATTCTTTCTATCAAATCAAACAGAATATATTAAAAGGAGTGCCTTTGATGTTTTTTAAATTATATTTTGACCGACATTTAAAGGGGAATTAACCCTTATCCTTTTGACTTATTTGGATGTGATGAGAGCATAACTACTATCATTGCTAGTCACTTATTTCCTCATGAATATTCCCGATTACTAAAATAATCAATATTTTATGGACCACTGTCGTCTGCTTTCAATGCCCATAGGAGGCGGCCATTTCTTCAACTACTCGCGGTGAAATGACGTGGCAGGTGGAGAACACAATAGCATTATCGTAACCCGCTATTGTGTTCTCCGCCTGACACGTCATTTCACCGCGAGAAGTTGAAGAAATGGCCGCCTCCTGTTGGCATTGAAAGCAGACGACAGTGGGCCATAAAATATTGATTTTTGTCATTATTGGGAATATTCCTGAGGAAATAAGTGACTAGAAATGACAAGAGTTATGCTCTCATCACATCCAGTAAGTCAAAGGGCTAGGAGTTCCTTCCCCTTTAAAATGCTGAAATATTTATTTATAATTGATCATAGCAAATCATGATTCTATTCGAATTGTAAATGTTTTCTTTATCTTGTATGATACAATCACTACTGGATTTGAATGTGAGTGGGAAGGCTGACAAAAGGAAACGGGTTTTTCCTTTATACGTTATCACTGTCGGTCTATAAAGTAAATAGATTTATCACAAAAGCTGCCCACGAGGGTAAACTAATAAAGGGAAGTTCTATAATAATATCCATGTGATTTATCCCTTTTCAAAGAAAAACTTTACAACATTTTATAGGGTGAAGAACCCCCCCCCCCCCTCGCCTACTCATTTATTAGATGATTAAAAACATAGATATATAGCCTACAAATC